>JAQIXQ010001298.1:0-15728 GCA_034700485.1 Pseudosinella alba | reverse complement strand
ATCAGCGTCGAAAATTGGTCTAGAAAAGTATTTTCACATGTATGGAAGGGTAACCCACCCCCGGGTCATTCCCGCGTTAGTGGCCAGGCAGGGATCCGGTGACTGTAGGTCCCAACGGCGAAGAAGAAGAGAATGTTTTCACCTTCGCCAAGTTGAAGAAGTTGACATGTTGATAATATAATATGTACACATATTATCACTTTAATGGGTTGGTGGGATTGGACATGTGAGTAAACATGACGATAATGATGATGACAAAATTTATAACAAGATATAACTATTTGATATATACAATCCTCATTCTTTATCCAAAAGGTCATATATTTAACCTTGGTATGTTTAAGTTGAAATCAGTGCAGTAAAAATAGCGCATGGATTTACAAGTAGGTATGGCTATGGAGGTGCTGGACATGGGTTGCTTGGAATGGGGGAGCGCTTGCTATGTTAATGCTGATGTGGAGGGTCATATTTATTGCACGCAGTTCATGATATCAGCCATTTTTTTATCCCTCTCTATATACTATATACTCAAGGCGCGTAGATGATATTGATATCAGTGTCAACTTAAATCTACATTTCATTTATTTGGTAAACCGTATCACAACAGTCAGTGTTCATTATACATTAATTTAATTATTGCGTCTTTTTTTTCCTATTGACGGATGTATTCTTCTTAGCACATGCACACTTAAGTACATTAAAAGTAACAAAAAATATGACCCCAAGAGTTGCCACAATTAGTGAAATGATTGCTGCCCAAACATCCAACTGTCTTCGCTTCCACCAGGGCTGATCCACGCTTAAAGGTCGCAGGGCAGACAACTCTTCATGACTGTGTCGGAGGACGAACTCAGTCCACCACAGGGCAGTGTCCAGGGGCCTTTGGGGGCGTTCGCAGAAGAGCTTTGAGGTTCTCCACATGTTTCTCCGGTACCTTTTCAATAAATTAAAAGGAGTTAAAGACGTAACATAATCAGTACAGCAAATATGTCCTCTTAAACCATGATTTAAGTTACTTTTTCTCAGTCAGAATACTATTAATGGCCCCCTCCAACTCTGCCTGAGTGACAGTATTTATCTCAAGTCGGATTCCGATCTCCTTCCGGTGAATTCGCTCCGCGTTATAGTCCTGCTCCGCAAAGATTGGGAAGCTGATCAAAGGGACTGAATTAAAGACCGCTTCTTGGATGCTCATTAGACCCGAGTGGGTAATGAAGGCCCGGATTTTGCGATGAGCTTCAGGAAGTAAAAATTATCTCATTAAATATTTGGTAATGGCGTCACCTGTACTCTGTACATTATAAAGATGCTATCTAATATTTTAACATGTATGGCTTACCAAGAATGTCTTGTTGTGGCATCCACTTGGCCATGTAAACATTCCCGTGAGGCAGTTGACTTGCAAATGAGTCGTTCCCAATCTTCCACACGAACTGGATATCAGGAAACTTATTCATTGTTTGGATGAAGACTTGCTGGGTAGACTTGTCCATTTGGAAGAAATCGCCATATGTACCAAAGCTCATGTAGATCGACTTGTTTCCCTTATCAAGGAATTCCTCTAGATCCTGATAATTAAATAATGGGTTTCAAAAATAAATATTCTCCTATTCTAATTCTATCCTAATTTAGCAGTTAACTATTTTTACCTTGGGAAGGGGCTTCCTATTTTCCGTTATCGCTATCCCGCCGACGGGAATCACATTGGGTGGTAATGACCTTGGGAACTCCTCCGCATAATATGTATTAGCAAATGACAAGGAACTATTTTTCAGAATGTCTTCAAAGTTTGGCAACTCATCCATTCCCAATGTGGCTTTGGTCAACTCTTCCAGTTTGGGGAAGTACGACCACCTCCGATAGTAATCATAAGCTATGGGAAGGAGTGCGTTTTTGAGGCGCTGGGTGAAGCTCATCCCAACTGGATAGAATAGCTCCATATTGGGAATGGAAGAGGTTTCATCCGGCATCCCGGTGGCTTCTGAAAGAAACGTGAAGGGTGACGACGTCTGGAATGTGATGACCTTGGCTCCCCAAAAATGAGCCATTCCCAAAGCGCAGTCATTAAATAGGCCATCGATGACGACGAGGTCGACCTTCGATGACTTGACCCAGTTGACGTATTCCGGGTCCTTGTAGATTTCCTCGCAAACCATTAGTCCAAACATGGGGAGGTTAAGCCAACCTTGTTGAACGTTGCCATGTTTGCGATCCTCAAAAACGTTTTCGATTTCCTCCATACCTGCCAGGAATTCTACTAGGGCTTTGGGGACATAGTCGAAGACCTTCGGATGGGGGTTCTTCGCGGGGTATGGTGACACAAATGTGACGTTATGTCCTTTGTCTGCGAGGGCCTCTACCAGGGGCCATGCGGGGATGCGGTGGCTGTATGAGGAGACCCCGAAGAAGAAGACGATATTGGCAGGTTCGGTAATTTCAATAGGTTCGGGAGTTGGAGGTTCGATAATTTCGGCTGCGTCGGCAGTTTCTGCAGCTTCGGCGGATTCCGCAGCCTCTACAGGTTCGGAAGTTGAAGCCAGTTGACATGATAAAACCAACAACAGGGAGATGAGCCCCAGCAAGTTGCCATATTTTATGCCCATCTTAAATCGCAGCTATTTAGAATTATAACTTATAATATATTATATTATAACTTCTGTTTTAGATAGAATGGATGGGGGAGCTGCTCTGCCCGATGTTGGTCTCTTGACTGGTTCAATTGGACTAAATTATCTCAATCGTTTTTGTTGAATGGAATGGGCAAGTGAAGTCTGTCTGCTGGAGTGCTGATTATTATCTTAACTGCATGTAATTGATGATTCACTCAAAAGAGACCTTGTTAACTTTCCACCTGAAATGGTAAATGGCTTTACATTTTATTTCTCTTCCAATTTGCTTGATTAAATGGCTGCTAATCAGTTATCTGTAAAATATCATGATTTTGATATGGATATGTTTGGAGATGGATTGGGCAAATGTGCTTAACGCTTTTATCACCTTCGATTGTGCCAGTGACTGGTGACATGGAATTGTCAAGTGTTTTGTTTATGCGGCAGGGCATACCTATGCGATGTATGCGAAGGAATTATGTAATCCATCTACAGCTACATGATGTGATCGTCATTGTCATTATATTACCTTAATTGCTCTCAGTTGGATTGCGCAAATTTCACGGATGAAATCATACATGACATCCAATTAAATATTATCTGTTCTGACAGCACCGGTGAATTGGAATGCTTGTCTTTTTGCATAACTATTCGATAATCTAATAATTTTATTCCCAAGTACAGTTTAATATTTATTGAATGTTAAAAAGCCCTTGATGCTATTTCCTGACCTGACATTCATTGAAACTTTTTCTTCCCATTTATCTTATTTTTCGCGGTTATTTTCTTTTTACAACATACAAACTCCAGTATTTTAAACAGGACATGTATTTACAAAATAAGACTGGCCAATACGAGAGTAGTAATTGCTGCCCAGACATCCAACTGTCTTCGTTTCCACAAGGGTTGACCCACGCTCAAAGGTCGGAGGGCGGAAAGCTCTTCCTGGTTGTGTCGAAGGACAAACTCGGTCCACCATAGTGCCGTCTCCAGAGGTTTTTGAGGCCGTTCCTTGAACAATTTTGACGTTGTCCTCGTGTTATCCCGGTACCTGCTCATTAATTTAATAATAAAATTAAGTGAAATATATTTGATTAATTTTCCATGTTAAACAGACAATTTACTTTGGCTCATGCAGAACTTTATTTATGGCGGCCTCCAACTCTACTTGGGTGACGGTATTTATCTCAAGACGGATCCCGTTCTCCTTCCGGTGAATCCTCTCCGCATTATAATCCTGTTCAGCACAAACCGGGAAGCTGATAAGCGGGACGGAATTATCAATAGCTTCTTGAATGCTCATCAATCCAGAGTGGGTGATGAATGCCTTGATTTTTCGATGAGCTTAAATGTTAAGCGGATGAAAAAATATAAATGTGTCTCATAGTCCCCCTAAATGTCGATATTTTACTTACAACTTGTCATTTGCCTGATCGTGAGTAACTGCTGATTTTGTACTGATGATTAAATCTAAATCTAACCAAGAATATCTTGTTGAGGCATCCACTTGGCCATGTAGACATTTCCATGTGACAATTGTTTTGCGAATGAGTCATTCCCAATTTTCCACACGAACTGGATGTCGGCAAGCTTATTCATTGTTTGGATGAATACTTGTTGAGTTGATTTGTCCATTTGAAAGAAATCCCCATGAGAACCAAAGCTCATGTAGATGAAGCCATTTCCTTTCTCCAGGAATGTACCCAGTTCCTGTTTAAAATTTGAACATTGCATAAGCATATTACCATTTGATTTGATAGCAATCAACTTTAATAGGAAGTTACCTTGGGAAGGGGCTTCCTCTTCTCTGTGATTGAAATCCCTCCGATGGGAATCATATTGGGTGGTAATGACCTTGGAAACTCCTCACCATAATGGGTGTTCACAAATGACATGGAAGTGTTCCTCTGAATGTCTTCAAAGCTGGACAAGTCCTCAATCCCCAAATGCGTCCTCGTCAACTCTTCCAGTTTGGGGAAGTACACCCACTTCCGATAGAAATGCCAAGCCAATGGAAGTAACACATTTCTAATACGCTGGGTGAAGGTCATCTCCACCGGGTAAAACAACTCCATTGTTGGGATCCACGAAGTTTCATCCGGAAGCCCCAATCCTTCCGCAAGATGGGTGGGCCGATGTCTGGAAGGAAATTATTTTGGCTTCCCAATAGTGAACCAACCCATAAGCACAGTCGTTAAATAGTCCATCGATCACGACCAGATTCACCTTTGTTGACTTGACCCATTTGACAAATTGCTCATCCTGGTAAATTGCTTCACAAACCTTGGTCCCGTACGGAGGAAGGGATAACCAATCATTGATTATATTCCCTTGTTTCCGGTCCTCAAACTCATTTTCTATTTGAGTCGTACTTTCCTTTAATTTTTGCAGCCCCTTGGAAACGTAGTCAAATATCTTGGGATTGGGATTCTTTGCGGGATATGACGCAATAAACGTGATGTTGTGGCCATTGTCTGCCAGGGCTTCTACCAGAGGCCAAACTGGGATCCGGTGACTGTAGGTCCCTACGGCGAAGAAGAAGACGATGTTGGCACCATCGCCAATTTGAAGAAGTTGACATGATACGAGCACGACGGAAATTATTCTTAGGAAACCCATCCTATCTGATGTTGTTCAAATATTTAGCAATCTGTTTTAGAATGTAATTGTGACACTCTTGCACATACTTTGACAGAAACACCAATTAATTATTCACTCATGTTCCTATACTAGTCTGGGTAAAAACGACTAACTTATTAAATCAAGTCTAACATTTGAATGAGCGGTTACTTCATTATCGAAATTTATCAGCATTTCTCATCAGTGTGATTACACAACATGACCATGCCTTCATGCCTTTGAACACATTCTGGAGAATTGATGCCGGCAGTGACTGATGTCAGCATGCAAAAATGGAATAAATCTGCACTGACTGGCTATTGCATCATGTAATTGGACGAAGGTCATCCATCAGACAAGCTTTGCTCTGGTGAGCGAGATCATATAGAGCATATCACAGCCTTTACGTTAAGCTGCAGCGTAAATTATATTTCACTCATCTTGCTTGATGCCAGAGTTGATAATTGATGGATAATAATATGCTATGTGTAAGGATTCATGCTCAACTGTTTCTCAATGGCGCCTTTTTATTTAATAATCACCCAGTTCCATTCACATTGCTGGATTAGTCGCAATGCGACTGTTGCATGATTTAAATGTTTACAGTTTACTGAACTTTCTTCTGTGGATTTACATTTGACCTCTAAGAGGAGCCCTTTTTATTACCAAATGCAAACTTAGCTAACTTTAAAACCACGTAAGGTAACAGTCCCACAAGGGCCATTCCACTCCCCATAATGGTCGCCCAGACATCAAACTGTCGTCGTTTCCACCAGGGTTGACCAACACTTAAGGGTCGGAGGGCGGACAACTCTTCCTGGCTGTGTCGGAGCATAAACTCAGTCCACCACAGGGCAGTCTCAAGAGGTTTCTGGGATATATGTTCCATGATCAATGGCAAAGTTAACTTTCTCATTCATCTTATAATTTAAGTTTATTAACGTTGACCTGAAGACTGAGATGCATATTATGAAAGAGAAGCTCTTGACCTACAAGTACGTATATCACAATGTTTTGCTAACTGGAATGATGAGAGTGTTTTTCCTTTCCAAACATAGCCATTGCCGATGAGAATGACCATTGCAGACTTACTTTATCTTTTGAATGATATTTAATGATTTATAACCTTCAAACGTTGGTTAAAATGCACATTCCAAAAAAGCAAATCCTGGTCTACAAGTACATTTATCACAAAGTGTTGCTAACGTAAATGGTGCATATTTATTTTTTCCTAAAAGTAGCCATTGCCACTGATAAGCTTTCTCCGAAAACTTCCCCTGCCTTTTAAAGGAAACCTGTTTTTTTAGGGAAAAGGGATGAAGGGGGAATTTTTAATCTTTTCTTTTCCCCTGCCCCCATGACCCAGGCCAAATCCAAACTTTGCACTGACACCAAAACTGATAATTTGCAACTACGATTTGCAATCTCAACCAGGAAGGTATTAATTATCAGTATCAAAGTATCAATCTAGAATACCTTACACATGTGCAGCAGGTCGGTCCGAGTTCAAGTGAATTGAAAATAAGTATAACTTGGGGACAATAGTTCCCACCAGTTTGGACGCCCTGGTGGAGAGCAACATCATGAAAGGGACAAGGGAGGGGTCAATGTGCAGCCGGCGAAGGCAATCCTTCCCCATGTCTACAAACAATGGACTTGGACTCTGGGAAGAGCAACACTGCAAAAACGGAAAACTTCAACAAATTGGATTGGCTGCGTCGTGGTTTGACAAACCGGAGGGAACTACCCAATTAGTACTCCATTATCGATCGAGAGGACATAACAGAGTTTGCGGCCTTTCTTCTGAGTCAATTAAGCATTTTCCAATACTGGTTACCCATGTGCAAAGATAAATATTTAATGGAACATCACCAACATATTAGCAAGCAAGAAGGTTGCTGTTACAGCTTTGAGATCGTCCTCATGTTATTCCGATATCTGAGTATGTCATAAATATCAATGTCAATCATACTTGGATAAATGTTGGCAATCTTAAGAGCCTTCAATCCAAATCCATGCTGTAAATATTTCAATGCTTACTTTGGCTCAAGCAACACCTTACCAATGGCTTCTTGGAACTCTTCCTGGGTGACCGTTGTAATTTCTAATCTGATCCCATTCTTCTCCGGTGGATCCTCTCCGCATTATAATCCTGCTCGGCAAAGACGGGGAAGCTGATAACCGGGACGGAGTTATCAATGGCTTCATGAATGCTCATCAAGCCTGAATGGGTGATGAAAGCCTTAATTTTTTAATGAGCTAAAAAAATATAAAATGTCTCATAATCCCCCTAAAATACATTTCCATGAGGTAGTTGGTTCATCAATGGGAAATGATAGTCACTAGTCGAAAACGTTTCCCTGGCTTTATGTAATTAATTTCAACGTAGACTGGTGCGAATAATGGTTTTCTCATTGTCGGAACCGAACAGTGCGGAAAAAAATGTTCGAAGTAAGATCCTAACCTAAACCTTTACTGCAATTGATTAATTTGGGGTGCAAGTAGGATGTGATCGGGATGTTGCAAAATACACGTGTTTTTTTGTAAAGATGAACAAAGTCAACTTTTATTAAGTTGAAACGGAATTATTAAATTTTACAAACAATTAAATCTTTGTCTATCCCTTATGGATTTTCATAATCTCATAAATATGAGGTGCGCAGTTTTTTAGCTCAATATAGAAGGAAGACTGCTTATAACATCTCTTTTTGCAGAAACTTATTAATACCTATGCTCCGTCATATCTAATCACATTTCCCAATCAAATTCATATTCATCATAATAAAAAGTACAAATTAAGTACACACCTAGCAAATGATAAGTTGACAAAAATACACTCACGTGCAAATACATCATCTCCGCCAATTTCCCTCAAAGTCCCTATCTAACGTAGCATCACTCCCAAATAAAACTAGATAGGATTTTACCCGAAGGGTCCAAATCCAATCCTGAATAAGCTTATACGGAACAATCAAAATCAAATATAAAATAAACATATATACTTATCCAAACTCTATTAATAATAAACACGATAACCACTCTACTAATTACTGCCTCTCATATAAAACAAACAACAACATAAAACAAAATAAAACACTCAAACTCCCAATTCCTCCTTCAAGAATAGTGTTTCCTGACACAAGCCGCCCTGATCCGGAGTCCGACATAAATCCGTCATGTGTCCAATTTAGGGCTTGGGATGGTCCTTTCTCGTCTTTGAAAGGTTTCGATTTGGAACAAAAGAGAAAATGATTTGTATTAGTTTCACACTTTTAAAAAATGATCTCTAAAGCTAAAATTATATTTTTTATAATCACTTATGTCATGCTAACTTAACAAAATAAATGGAACCATACATGTTTGGCTATGTAGGAAACTGCAAATTCCTTTCCACAAACTGGACAGGTGGTCCTGGCCAAATCTGGCTTGGGCTTATGGACCCGATTTGTCTGAAACAGAGAAAATGATCAACATGGAATTCTAAATTATTTCAAAATTGTCACGTTATTAAAGATATTGATTTAACATGAAAATGGCTCACATGTAATCCCAACTGGCTTTTGCTGCTGAAAAACGAGGAACACTGGCTGCACTTATGATCCTTTTTAGTGTCCTCATGGACCTCTTTTGTCTATCAGAAATCGGGATTTCGGTAAATTAATGAATTAGTGATTAGTGGCGGAAACAAATACGAATAATTAAAAAGACCATTTTGAATTGTCAATCCTCGTTATCTTTCCACTTACATGTCGCTCTAGTGAGTAAGGTCTACAAAAGGTCACTTTGCAAACCCCGCAAGTCGGCTCGGAAGACGAACCCGTTTCTTGCTTGCCTTCAACCATGGACGGAGGCGCTACAGGTTTTTTAGCCTTCCCTTCACGATTCCTGAGCAAGGGTGGTCGGGGTGTCGCAGTGTCGGTAACAGCTTCCTCCTCCGAAGGGCGCTTCCTTTTTCTTCCCATGGTTTGGGAATCACCTTGTCCTTGCCCATCCTCAATTCCGCCCGAGCTGTTAGTGTCCTCCACAGACTTTTTAATGGCTGTTACGGCTCTACGGCTCCTCCGAGGGCTAATGATCATTTCATGGTGAGAGCCGGAAGTGGAGCCTGATGGCCGGTTGTCCTCTTGGTCATTTAACAGGATCTCTGGGTTCACCAACACGACAACGGGGGTCTCGTCCCCAAGGGCCACACTATTGTCACCAGCAGCCCCATCCCGTCCTGAGATTCCTTCGTCGCCATCCTTCCGGTCAGGATATGATGGAGTGCCGTCATGAACATCATCATCGGCCGAAGGGGACTTCGGTTGTCGTAACCTGGCTTGTATCTCAAAATCCTCAAAATCGGAACCGTCCCCTTCCTCATGCTGAGAACCGGAACCATCTCCCGAGTGATCACCAACAATGGCGGAATTTTTGTTGGATGCTTTTGGAGCCCCGCCCTTCTTCCCGTTGGAGGTGGAGACTGTAGACCGCCAGTTCTCCCGTCCAGCAGTACTGACGGCATCTCCAGTCGTCTCCGGTGAGACTGACCTCAAGGCTACGGCTCCTTCTTGTGACCTCTCAGTACTGGTAAGCCCCACAGGAGGAGGAGAGGCCCTCCTGCCATCCAATTTCATTTTCTTCTCCCGTTTCTCAGCGGAGTGCTTCATCTTCGACCCTTGACTTGACATGTGACCCCTTTTCTTCCCTGAAAAATACAAAAGATTATGTTAGCAATATTTGCTGGAGCACAAATCACGTTGTCAATCCATTTGTATAAACTATGATAACATAAATAACAGTTAAGGAATTGTCAGTTTTTTTTACCTGAACCGGAATTGGGTGGCTGATTCGGAAAATTGGTGCGGCCGGCTGGAACAGTCTCGCTCCCGGGGTCCCCAACAACAGCACCCTGGATATCTACTGCTTGATCTTCATGATCACGCTCTAGCTCCTCCTTTACTTTTCCCTTCCCCTCTATTTTCGCACACAGGAGAGAGCTAGAGGGGATGTTGGATTCCGCCCCAATGGATCCCTCCGCAGCAGACGTCGAGGATGTCAATGCCAACACCCGCTTAATTGTCACTCCAACCAACTCAGTCAACTCAGGCAATAACTCTTTAACAATAAGGTGAGCGTTCTCCTCATTCGGGTCGAAGACATCTATGCCATCAGAAGAGGATGGTTCCGGCCTGGAATATTTTTTAATCCACGCCATGACATCCCTCTCCAGGTCAGCCGCGCACAACCTCATACGATTCCCGTACGGTATGTTCGGGTCCTTCAAAATGAGTTTGGGCAAGTGGCTTAACTCCGTGATGTAATCTCGAATCTTCTCCCAATCAGAATCCATATCACTCGCAAATTGTAAAAAGGCATTCGTCACCCGCTGTACCTTCGGCATTCCTCCGTCTTCCTCCATTTCTAAGTCCACAACTAGCAAGTCCTCTGCTTTGGGCTTGGCATATTTCTCAACCAGAGCAGTGAGGTTCTCCTCCAAGTTCCCCACTTTTTCCTGGAACCCCGTGCAGTACATATCCAGGGCTTGCATCGCCATAGTTGCCGTATAACTGGGTTTAGTCCGGAGCTGAAATAATGTGAACACAAATTATATATATTTTAATTTGGCCAATTAACTTTAATGTATAATCACATTACAATAGTGCAGGTGCTTAAACACTCCAGTAGATATTACTGAAACTGGAACAGTCCCAATAGCACTTATGCGGAGATGTTATCGGACCATCTCCAACAGAATACAAAGTCCACAATTTAGTATTCAGTTCTGTATAGGCATATATGTATGAGGCAGACAAGGGAAAGATCTGCGTATTTTATTTGGGTCCTGTCATCATTTATTATTGGGATGTCTCTGAGTAGTTAATATGAGACTTTTGCTATGGGTTCAGGGACATGAACATTATGAGCATGGGTGTGGATTGGGGAGATGGGTTGTAAAGTAGGTTTAGTCTTTGTCTGTTGTTGCTTGTCTTGCTTATTTAGATGAGGCAGCAACAGAGATTGTTGCTGACTGACAATGAACCCTGGAGAACCTTTTATTTTTCTGGTGAATCCATGAGAATTAAACCTGTCCCTACAACAATTACCGTAATCCTCATCTAAAGAAGATCCCCGGAATCAACCCAAAATAAAAAGGTAAAAAATACTATCCACTAATATTGCTACATGCATGCCTGGCTGAAAATATGAATATATGAAGGTTATTACTCTCCAACGCCTCCGCCCAAAGACGCCAATCGGAAGACGCCAATCTTTTCAGAAAACTTAGGAAAAAATCTTCTTCATTTTGGGACGAAGTCGCCAATCATGAAAAAAGTGAGAATGGACCATGACTGTGACTGAAATAGGGAAGGACCAGGGACATGGGCCGATTGCCCTGCAGACCCTGTATGCAATGGCTTATCTCACGCCAGATAAGATCAAGCGAGAACTGTTCTTCTCCCTTCCAACACATCTCTAATGAGGCCCATGTAAAATCTGCAGTGCGGCTTCTGGGGAATGGGGAGGACAGTCAACACCTCCTCAGCATCCATCGCCTGAGTGGAGTCTCTAGGATTTTTTTCAGGTTGGGCAGGTGTATATAAAATACATTGCCCATTTAAATGCATTACTAATTTAATCCCTTCCAGGAAGTCACGCGAATTGAGCTTAATCAAATGGAAATGGAACCATGCAGTGACGCTTGCCAGCGTGCTTCAAATGCTGAGGGGATCAGCTAACTCCAAGTCCATCCCCTCAGAAAACGTTGACCACTCCCTCCCCGCTTGACCCTACTTGTGGAAACATTTGTGGAACTGCTGGACAAGAATGGAAAATACGAGGAGGCTCCCCTCAATCTGGAGGAAAATTTTCTCTCCCGGGGAGGCTTTTACTTATATATTTCCATTACTCATGTATGAATGATATTTGTAGCTGGTGCTATCATAATGAACAAACTTTATACTCATCACAAGACAAGCTATACCTTAACCTATCCGACTTTCAACTGAAAGAATAAAATGTGTAAAATGCTTCAGCCAAGCCACAGACGCCTACCTCACCCACTTTTAAAATGATTCCAGTAAGGTGCAGAAAATTTTTGTTGCCATTTTTTTTAAACATAGCTTCAATTGGATGACTGAGTGCTACATGTGAAGCCCAACTTTATTTATTATTAGCAAAATTTTTACCTGCGACAAGAGGAATCCGATTGTTAGGATGTGCTTTCACCCGGCTGGATGAGAACAATGAATACCGCTGGTGACTTCACTGGTCCACAACGCAAAACTTTAAAACCATTACAAAATTGTCCAACTTCTGCTTGTCTTTTGAGAATATTTTTGTTAACGAAAAATAAAACGGAGCACTGATCAAAGTCAAAATTGCGGCTGAGCCATAGGCGTACTTAAAGTATTTTATTAGAAAGTTTGGTTAGGGTAAAATAAGTTACTTTCTCTTCAGTTAACTATTCTAAATTAAGCAAAAGTTAAAACTTTCAAGCATTGTCCAACTTGTCTTTTGAGAAGACTTTTTTTAACGAAAAATAAAATGGAGGAGCACTGCACAACGTCAGAATTGCGACTGTGATATATCCCGGACTAGAGCCCGTATGGCTAATGACTTCCCAGTTGTCACCTCCGTCCAAAGGAGATTGGATGAGAAGAGGGACTCATCATCGTCATCGGTCTGTCGAGCGGATCTGCTGCAGGAGGATTATCATCCACCTTCGCATCACCACTTCAGGTCATGTCGGTAGCTGCAGAGGTACTTTTTGGGTTATCTTAATTTACATTTAAGCTTAGGTAGGTTTCGGTTGCATTGATAAGCAATGCATATTTGTGTCCTCAGGTAGGGTAGTTGTCATTGTAGTCTTTTGTTTGTCGTCCGTCTGTTGTGTTCTTTTTAGTTTGTTGCTGGCAGCCACTTGAAATGGTTGCCAAAGAAGATGTAAATACATAATATTTAATCTTACCTTATATTTTTATGTTATGATATGAATATGATTTGGTTTGGTTGTTCTGTTTGGTTTTGGTCCAGCCCAAGGGTATATAAGGCTGGAGCCGAGAGGCATTCTTGTTCGCATTTTTATCATTCGGTTTCTGACTGACAGGGACCTTATAACTCCCTGTCAGTCCAATAAATTAGTCCAATATTTAAGTCCAAGTCAATCAGTCTGTAGTTGTCTTTGGGTTTTTTTGTCATTTTGGGGCTAGTCATAGTCATAGTCAGGGGCTAATTTGTTGGGAAATTGCGACGGGGCCTGGGGCAGCACGGACGTTGTCCTGGGGAGGGGCGGGCATCTCCATCGCATTGTTGGGATTTGCTGAGGAAGGAGGGCTCAAAAGCGTCCACTGCTACAGTGTGGGTGGTCCTTAAGGTTTTTGGGTGCTGGGAAATTACGGGCCCTGAGGGCCCTACGATTACAATAATCATAGTCCATTCCACTCATTTTCATAATCCCGGGTTTGCACTTTTTAATACATTCATGATCATGATCATTTCATTATTCCTCCCCTCCAGCCAAAAAAAAAACTGAGCAACAACTCTAAGGTAAAGTCTACCTGCTGCAGTAGCTGTATCATTGGCTTATCTCATTTGTTAGGTAGTTATTTTGGTCAATGCCATGCACTGATTTGCATTTTCATTTTGTCCAGATTGGGGTAGCTATTGATTTTAGTCTTCCATTGCATTTGTGTCGGTGTGTATATTTTGCTTTGCTGTAGCAACCGCTCAGAACGCTCCTTGCTAGAGAAGATGTACATGGTATTTTAATTACTTACCAATTATGGTTGTTACGATATGATTTTGGTCCTATTTTATGCTATATCGCTTTGTCATGTCCTGACTCATGAGCTGAAGAACGGACAATAACAGTCGAGACAAAAAGGGTCTTGCCTTAGCATTCGGCTTCATTTTTCTAGGATTATGATGAGGTCCACATGTACATGACCTTTTATGCCACTTCCTTGTTTTAAGCATGTAATTTTACATTTGCATATTATTATTTCATGAACCTTGTCATAATGACATTATGGCATGCCATCGCCATGCATGTATAATATACATTAATAACCACATATTTCATGAACCTGTAGGTATAAAGGCTAGAAGAGAAGAGTGGATTCGGTCTGCCACATTTTTAGTTGAATTTTTATCCTCCATCAAGGAGAGATATCGATGTAGTTGTAGGTAGAGTAGCGGATAGGAAATAAGTTGTGAGATAATTAGCTAATTGCGGTCAAGATTGTAGTTGTTGGATGTGGGGACGCCATCCCACCACGATCAACGACATAAATAATCAGCATCATTCCCAATCACCGTTACCAATGATTTTATTATGTTTTTTTTTCTTTATTTTTTTTTTTGCAAAATAGAAAATGTGAGCAGAAGAGGGGAAAACTCACCCCAGAAATTCACTCCATATCTTTTCCATCAGCGTTCTGGAGGATTCATCCTCCTCCTCTGTTTGGTGTCCTTTACTAATCTGTTCAAGTATGAGTTGAAATGGTAGATAATCTTGGTCTAGTACTCGGTTTAATATTTTCCATACTGGAGACATGCCTTGGTGTTGGTCTTTGCAGTCCTTCTCTTCCTTGTGCATGATGTCATTCTGAGAATTTCATACTTGGGTGGAATTCAATTTGGCATGGTTTAATTTAACTAGGTTCCGCATTCTGGTAATCAGAGTAACACCAACCCATATTTTTATTCACAAGTAAAGTGGCAGTTTTCATATAAACACTACTACATCTGTAAACCAAACAGTCATTGCAACTTTCTCTTCTCATTCTCCCTTCGTTTGGGGGATGTCTGCCACTTACGAGGAATAATTTTCAAGTGATAATTCCCGATTTTCCTGATTTTTGGTGAGAATACTCCTCTGGTCATTAGAAGACACCAGGATTAATGCCAGGCCACAATGGGCAGAATTTTCGTCAAAAATCGAAAAAGTCGATTTTTGGCCTTTATTTTGGAAAAATCCTTATGGGATTTAACATGGCATTTGGAAAGTTGAGAACGGTCCCCCCTTCTCACTTTTTCAAAAAATCCATCTCATGGAAATTGTCATAAACAAGCAGGACATGTGCAAAATTGCGTGTAAAATGATGGAATGTTGGAGAAACTTGGACCCGACTAGAAAAATGTTAAATCTATTCCATATTTAGACAATCAATAGATATCAATTAAACTTGAAGTTGTAATAAATAATACGTGCAATTGATAAACTGATTTAAATAACAAGAACAGCCATTTTTATTTCGCATTTCACAGGTTCATGACTAAAATTAAAATGGATTAAACATTGACTGAAAAATGTTGATACACAAAAACATGAACAACTAATTTTAATTAATTAAATTTTATTTGATTTATGTTAGACGTTGTTTATGAAAAATATATCAATCATTAATCGTAGTACTTATCTATTACTTTAAATATATAAATATAATTCGAACTTATCGTAGTTAAATCAGTAAAAATACAAAGTTAGTCTTAGAAGTTGGAAAGTTAGAAGTTTAT
>JAQIXQ010001297.1:0-15736 GCA_034700485.1 Pseudosinella alba | reverse complement strand
TTGCTGTCGTAAACTGTGAGGGGACACGGTTCTTAGCTGACAAATCAGTCATCATTTCGATATTTTCTCGGTAATTACACTAATTCCAGATCCTATATAAAATAGGATCTGGTTCATAAAAAAATACAAAATGAACAAATACGCAAATCCAGTTCAGCCAAATAAATTTATAAGAGTTTATAGGACCACGTAAAAGATATTGAGCCTCTGAATTCAATCGAGGATTCAATTCGATCAAGTTCAAAAGAAATTTTGGCTCGAATACGCTAAAAATTTGAGGAAATTTGCTGAAAACGAACAGTATTTTTTTATAAAATATATTTCCCAGGGGTGACACTTAATTTTCAGGGATGACAACGCAATTTCAGGGGTGACATTGTCATCCTTGTCACCAAGGTAGCGACGGGTATGAGTGTGTACTTCTATTGGGCCAAATATACACTTTAAAGTTGTCTATAAACATATAATTGTGTTTATTTATGGTATTTAGAAACTGACTTGACATGTTTGTTTTACTGCAATAATAAATATAAAGAAATATCAAAAAGAAACTGAATGTTTGTCTGTTAAAATTACGATATATAAATACGTACAACATTTAAATGCATTAAGAATATGATGGAACTGTAATTTCAACTTGATACTAAACTGTTGGAAGGAATAGAACGAACTGAAGCTGTGGTGAGGAGGGAACACTGCTATTTATACAGTTCAAGCTTGCTCGCAATAGGGAGCAGGTGACTATTTAAAGTATGATTTAATTCCTCTCTTCCAATCTTTCCATATCAGTTCCAAGCACAGGTTTACATGACACTCAAGTGGGTTTAATAAGAACCCTTTTGGACCAACTGGTCAGTGGCTAATTTCGGATTGCCCCATATAACGTTCTTGTTAATTATTAAGGGAACTCAAATGAGTCATGTGGTAAGCAACAGTGCATTGTGAATGGATATTTGATTTGATAATGGTAATGGTACTATTTTAACAAATGCCTGAGCTCTCACGTTAGAATAGAAAATTGAATTATTGTTTGTTTGCCACAACTATGTAATTTCAATTAGCATTCTACAGGAAAAATAAGACGCAAAATCAGGGAACGAAGAATAGAATACTTTAAACGTGTGCAGCAAATGAACAGATCAAGATTATGATTTAAGCCATCACGATATGATATGTCACTTTCAATTGACTCAACTTGACAATAATTTATTCCAATCAATAAATTTCAACTTATGCCATATCGTGTCGTTTTATCTTTTTAAAATTCATTTCATTTTTTAAACAGACCGGGTATGTTTTTTTTTATCTGGTTAAATAACATAAATATTTAATTACGTTTTTGAGCGTAAGAAAAAACATATGGTTAGATTTCCATAAGCCCTACTGAGATGACGACTAATATCAAAAAGATATACAGTGCTAAAAATTAAAACTTAAAATAGATAGACCCCAGTCCCAATTAGCTTACGAGAACAGAACGGAGCAATTGGTTTTCGGTGAAAAGAAAAAGGCTATGATTGTAAATCAGTATACTCAATCCGATACTAAACTGGAAGAGGCAACAGACAGGAGTGGAGCTGTGGTGAGGAGAGCTCTGTCATTTATACTGTTTTGAGTTTGCTGATGAGCAGGTGCAGCTCATTAAATGACAAACCAAGAAGTTTATATTTCAATCACCACCATATTCCTAGAATTGATTCATAATGCTCTTGTTTTAGTTGCATAAAGGAATGAATATTATCAAACTTATTTGATTTTAAGTTATGGAATAAGAAACAAAGGCTTCCCGCCTTCAAACAATTAAGGTTAAAATTATTTATTTTTCAAGACTATCGATTGCAAAAATCTTACCGGAAACTGGTCCGTCGGTTGACAACATAATTTTAATGTGGATGATGACTATGGCAAATTAAATAATTTAGAGATAAACATGTCAGTTCCACCTTACCCTAAGTCGGCATTTACTCATGCATTTGCTAATTACTTTTTTGTCGATTTTATTAGGCATACAGCTTTAGTGGGCCATGCCATATAAAACGAATATGTAATTTGATATGTGTTCTATCATGGCAACCATACTAATATCTAGAAGAAACATGGAAATGCTAAAAAAAAGTAATTTAGTAATCGAGTGGTTTTATTCTTCTGTTACAATATGTTATCTAATTGTGTTGTTATCTGATATTGATAGTGATGGACTTATTATCCATCTTCAGCCGGTATGTATTTATATTAGGTTAATATGTAACTGATATTACTTAACTAGACTATCATAATCTAATTGTTTCGGATTGAGACTCGACTCGACCATCAAGTTGTTGCACTATCAACAATTCCATTGATTCCAGTCGTAAATGAGGATGATCTGACTCTGATTTGAGATTTGATTTTAACCCGAATAGTTACCCTTGCTTTAGACAATAACCTGAAGCCGGGGATAGCAAATCTAATTCATTGAACGACCCTTCATTCGGAACCAATATTTACAAAATTGTTGCTTCAAGTAAAGTAAAGGCAGCAGAAAGTGATGAAATACCACTGCAAATAATCTTAAATATCGTCGAATGTTTTCCGGCAGCACCAGCATCCTTCCTTCCCGTTCCTTCCACCATACCAATGATATCCACAAGAGCCACCCCCACAGCAAACCCAACCCAGTTGCAAATGCATATCCACAAGCAAGTCCAATAGCTGACTTGACAGTTGCCGGTTTCGGTCTCACCACAAATTCTCCACCGTCCGAGGGGGCAAAATCTTTCACAAATTTATAAAAGAGTGGAGCTGATCGGGAGTAAATATAGGAATAAAATCCCATTTCAATTAGGGCAGTATTAGTGGAGCCCACCGTTTCCGACATGTAGGACCAAATCCGAATATCCCGTGGGAGAAACAGAGGAAATCTGAGTTCATTTGCAATATCATAACTGTTACAAATATATTGCTCTTTGTAGAGTTTGCTCCCTCTACCAAAATAGTTCATGGATTGTGGTGTTGTGGTTCGAACAAAAATCAATTTTCCCTCCACCAAAACCCCCACATGGAGCATGAAGTTTGTTTCTGAGAGATTGAATACTGGATAAAAAGACGTTTCGATATCATGCTCTCGCCCAAGTAGCCAGATGATTCGATTACGTAGCAGTGGCGGCAAATTCTTGAAGAATGTTGGGATGAGAGCTGTGGATGGCAGACCTACAAATGTCATTTTGTAGCCTCGTTTTTGAAGTAGATCAGTTAATGAGGGGTCGCCAAGCATTTGGAGCCCTTCCGTTTTAATGAACGCTGTGTAACAGTATGATAGAATGGAGACCCAGATGAGAACAAAGCCCAACAACTTTCTATTGTGCCGGCAGCTAAGGTCATAGCCCAGAAATAATTTGAAGATGTCCAATCCCAAATACAAGTTTTGGGTGAGGAGCATATATGCCGCAGCAATAGCTAAAGCAGCTCCGCCGACATTGTAATTAATTACGGATTTGATGGCGTAGTCGAAAGTAATCAAGGAAGTTAGTCCCCTGCAGGCCACAGCCTCAAATCTCATGTCCCCCATTATGCCATAAGTGCCTTCACTCTTACCCGATGAGGAGTGCAAATGGACGGCACTTCCTTGATAGAAGCGGATATTGAGAAACCAGCTGGAAATCAAATTATCCGCATCGGCCATCTCATGTTTAAAAGCAAATGTGAGGTTGAGTTTTGTTTGAATGCTGGAAAACACTAAAATCTCCAAGGGAGAGCAGCTTGTGACAAGTTTATTGAATTGTATTATGTTCATTCGATTCACATCTGGTCTCAAGCAATCTGCATTCCGAATCATGGTTTCAGGGATTTGTATCAGAACTTTACCATTATAACCTTGACTATTGTGTTCTTCAGAAAATGTCATAATTTGAGAAAAAGAAATGGGAGTCGTCCTATCGCGATGGAATTGCTGCAGCTTGTTTAATGGCTGGCAAAAGTAACAAAATATCCCGATCTTGCCTTGGTCTTGCTTCCCGAGGAAGATGATTGGGGCGTGAAGAGTAAATCGTTGCTAAACTTATGAATAAGCCGGTTTGAGTGGGATACCTCATCTACGAACAAGATGAACATTGATCTCTCAGATTCTCCGTGACCAGAATCCTGTATGGCCTGTACCGTAGGGAGAAAATGGGTTGTTAGAAGGATGAAGACCGTGCAGGAGCCGCCGTAAGGAATGGGGAATTTTGAGTATTTGGAGGGATTCTCAATGAGTTCGCCATTGTCATTATCGTCGTCACTCTCATTGACACTATTCCAGCCACTAAATAATTCCAAGTTTCTCATCGTATTCACAGCAAGAAATTTGTTGGGCGTTAGCAAAACATTTGAAGTTTCCCCAACAGTGGAATTTACAGTAATGTAGTGGAGTGAGCAATCAGACTCCAGATTGAATGGTATTACTTTTGTGTCTGCCCATGGAGGGAGTGCCCAAAATAGGAAACAACTAAGTTTGAATAAGTTTAACGCCATTCTTGGTTTTTATAGTTGGCTGCTGTGCTATGTCGACGTAATTAAGAACCACAAATATGATATTGGAACTCGCAGAAAATCCGTCTATTAGAAAGTCATGCTCTACTTGGTCTTGCGGTTTATTTAATTTTCAAGAGAAACTTTCCGCAGTTTCTGAATCAAAGAGTGGCGTCGCGGAATATTGTCAGTTTGCGTAAAGTACAATTAATCGAAAAGTGCCTTCAATATCAATAATCAATATGCTTACAATTCGGATTTTAGTTTTCTTTAAATGCGACTGTCGTTTACTTTAAGTATTCTGAAGGTTACCCCAAAGAGAATTTTTCCCAGTTTGACTAATGCTTCCTTTCCTTCCCTTGCCAATGATGAAGTCTGAATATATGTCCAATCGTGCAATACAAAATGATCGAATGAAAAATTCGATTCTCGTAATGATATTTGGTCTGATGCCATATGCATATGTAAGCAACCATACTTCTTATACTAGCCATGTTTAGCTCCCCGCTTACGAAACAAAGATTTTAATTAAGTTAATAGTTTTTCACTGGGCCTGGTGAAAATCTCAAATTCTTTTAGAATATAAGTGGAATGAAACACATAATACCGTCTATAACTAACACGGAAAAGAGAATGTGGTGATATGAGACATGGATTTCACACGTAGACATGGCTATACTTTCTGAATCCCGAATACGAATAAGTGCATGACTATCAGAGCAGGGTAATTTCAGTATTGGTTAATATGGCAGTCTATCTGTGGTAAAGTGAGTGTTTTAAATGCCAACTGGTAGGACTGTGGCTGAGGGAAAGCAACTGGAAATCCAGTTGTAGCGAAATATACAAAAAAAATCAATGAATTGATTGATTGAATTGATTGAATTACACTAATGCACTAGACTAGTGGAAGTACAATTTTACACAGCAATAATATATTAAGTATATTCCAGATTACAGACTGTTAATATAAACTAGGTAATTTTACAATTGGTTGCATGTTGTAAGTTTACTATGAACTTGGCTGGATAAATTCATGTTAGAATGGAGTGGGTTGCAAATAACTTCTAATCGGCGATATAAGTCACACGTTATATGTGTGTGTACTTTTATTGGGCCAAATATACATTTTAAAGTTGTCGACAAAAATATATTTATTGTGTTTATTTATGATATTTAGAAACTAACTGGGCATACTTGTTTTTCTACAATCATCATTGATCAACATCTAATCTCAGAAAGAAACGAAAATATAAAATACTAATTTGTTAGTAGGCGATTTTGTACTGTTACAATGCGTTAGCTGCATTCGCCTTTGCATTTCATTATGTCTGGCATATAATTTCATCAGCTTCTTGGGTCAAATAAATGAACAAACTCACTAGCATATAAAATTAGCTTGATAATGAAATATTAATAAGAAGTTGTCGATAAATATAGAATATCAAAAAGAAACTAAATGGTTGTCTGTTTAAATTACTATATATAAATGCGTACAACATTCAAATTTATTAATGCTAGGATGGAAATGCAATTTTAATTTCAACTTGATACTAAACTGTTGGAAAAATAGAACGAGCTGAAGAAGTGTTGAGGAGGGAACACGGCTATTTATACAGTTCAAGCTTGCTCACAAAAGGAAGCAGGTGTTCATTTCACATAACAATGGACCATAATTTAATGGTATGTTTTAATGTTTTAATGCCTCTCTTCGAATCTTTCAATTCCAGTTCCAAGAATATGTTTACAAGACACTCAAGTTTCAAATGGGTTCAATAAGAATGGTTATATCGTATTGCCCCGTATCACGTTCTTGTTAATTATTAAGAGAACTCAAACGACTCATGTTGTGAATTACAACTTGTAATCAACAGTTCATTGCGAATGCAGTAAATAAACAGATCAAGACGATGATATAAGCCATCACCATAAATATGACGTGTGACTTTAAATTGACTCAATTTGACAATAAATTATTTGAATATCGGGTCGATTTGTATTTAAAAAAAAAATCATTTCATTTTTTAAAATTGTTTTTTAATCTGGTTAAATAATAACATAAATATTTAATTACGCTTTGGAACGCAAGAGAAAACATATGCATGCTTAAGACAAACATTGTATTTATATTTGAAATAGCGTTCCATGAGCACTACTGAGATGACGACTAATATCAACAAGATACACAGTGCTAAAAATTATAACTTAAAATAGATAGACCCCACTCCCAATTAGCTTACGAGAACCGAACGGTGCAATTGGTTTTCAGTGAAATGGTTTATGACTGTAAATCGATATACATAATCATATTCAACCCGATACTAAACTTGAGGAGGCAACAGACAGAAGTGGAGCTGTGGTGAGGAGAGCTCTGCCATTTATACTGTTTTGAGTTTGCTGATCGGCAGGTGCAGATCGTTAAATGGCCTACTAAAAATCTTATATTTCAAGCACCACCAAATTCCTAGAATAAACTGGGGAACAACATGGTATGGCTGCTAATGCATAAATGATGATTTGGTGAGTTTAATTCATAATGCTACTGCTTTAGTTGCATAAACGATTGCATTATCGAACATAATTTATTTTAATAAGAAAAAAATGCTTCCCGCATTTAAGAAATTAAGATTAAAATAATTAATTTTTCAAGATTATCGATTGCAAAAAAATCTTGTGTAGTTATAAGTACAATTATTATTTATTCTCTGTTCCAGCTTAGGCTCCTCCTCTCTTCCTGCTACAGGTTGAGCCCCAGTAACCACTCTTGCACTTGCAGATCTTCCGAACTGGAATTGGATTCCAGTCATCCTTGCTTTTTTTAGCCGTATTGCTTATATTTATGGTTGTTGTGTCCTCCACCGCACACTCCGCATTTTCAAGTAGGCCATTGATTGAATTTGTTTCCTTGAAGATGGGGACACCTAGCTTGGCCAGCGTTCCTCGACTCAATTCGCAGGGACGTCCAATGTTGATTTTACAGCTTCCCCATCGGTTTGCTCCCATGGAGGAATGAGCGCAGGCGCAAGTGTGAAAGTGGCGGTGACATTTCAGCATCTTCCGGAAGTCGTTATGATAGTGGTTCGGAACCAACATGTCTGGGTATTCGAATTTACGTATTTAACTCTAGTCATATGAGGATATGGACTTTTTATATAAGCAAAAATTTTAATTAAAATAAAAGGTATTTGACGGGGCCAGGTGAAAATCGTTTGTTCTTGTACATTACCAGTAGCCTAAAGAAACATAATAACATATATACGAAACATTGCGGAGTAAGTTGCGACAAAAGACGCCGTCGGTCGATATCACACGTGGATATGCCAACGATTTCATTCGATCATCCCGAATATGAAACAAATATGATTATCGGAATAATTTCAAGATAGGACATATAGTAGTTTTTCTATGGCTGGTTATGTGAATGTTTCAAGTATCAAGTGGGAGGAGTGTCACTGAGCGGAAACGCGATTCAGATTCAAATCCAGTTGTTGTTGCGAAATATGCAAACAAAATCAATTTCAAATTTCAATACCTACCAATTACACACAGGCATTAGACTAGTCAAATTACAAGTTGCATGGCCATGGATTTCTCCCAAGTCAGCAAACAAATCTGGGAGTGCACCCGTAAACGGTAAAAGGTAAAACCAACTACTCCATTGGTGCGGGCAAAAGGTACCAACTTGTGTATTATGGATTGTATATTAATTTTAGCTCCGACCTGGCAGATTTATTTAATGTGAAAGGTCACGTACAACAAAGAAAAAAATGCAATTAAAATTAAACGGTGTCAAATGATCCGAAGATCTTCAGGATTACATTGACATTTCAAATGTGTTACATTATTATTAATATTTAAGCTTGTGCAATTTTACTCAATACGTACCTGTATATAAATATATACATTTATTACTGAAAACTTCAACACACAAAAACCAAAATCATACAGGGATTTCATTTTGATCTATGAAAACACATTTTCAAAACGAACGAGTTTTTAGCTCAGGTTGACGCTTCATCCGGACAGAGCAAATAAACAAATTCATTCCACTGAACGACCTGAACTTCGAAAGCAATATTTACAAAATTGTTGCTTCAAGTAAAGCAACGGTAGTAGCAAATGATGAAGTGTAATCGCACAAAACCTTACGCATCGTCGAAGATCCTTAACCAGAATCATTTCCCTTCCCTCCCATTCTATCCGGTATATCAGCCATATCCAAAGGAGCCACCCAAATAGCAAACCCAACCCAGTTGCAAAAGCATATCCACATGCAAGCCCAATAGCCGACTTGACAGTTGTAGGCTTGGGCCTTACCACGAATTCCCCACCATCGGTGAGGGCGAAATCCTTCACAAATTTATTAAAGAGTGGAGCTGATCGGGAATAGATAAAGTCATATAGCCCCATTTCAATTAGGGCAGCACTAGCGGCGGCTACCTTTTCCGACATGTAGGACCAAATCTGAATATCCCGTGGGAGAAACAGAGGATATCTTACAACCTCTGCAATATCATAACTGTTACAAATATATTCTTCCTTGTAGAGTTTGCTCCCCCGACCAAAGTAATTCAAGAAATGTGGCAATGACGCTCGGATATAAATAAGCTTATCCTCCACCATTTCTCCCACAGAACTCATGAAGTCTGCTTCCGAGATATTGAATATTGGGTGAAAAAATTCTTCGATATCCTCCTCTCGCCCAAGTAGCCCCCCAACAACACGCTTATGCAACAGTACGGGCAGATTATTGAGAAGTTTCACTATGAGGGATGGGGTTGCCACTCCACCAAATGCTATTTTGAATCCCCCATTTTGAAGTAGATCAGTTATTGTGGGATCATCCAAGAGTTGGAGTCCTTCCGTTTTAATGAAGGCTTTATAACAATAGGACAGAATTGACACCCAAATTAAAATAAATCCCAATAACTTCTTATTATGTCGGCAGCTGAGGTCGTAGCCTAGAAATAATTTGAAGATATCCAATCCCAAATACATATTTTGGGTGAGGATCATATACACGGATGCGATAGCCAAAGCAGCCCCGACGATAGTGTAGTTAATTACTGATTTGATGGCATAGTCAAAAGTAATCAGGGATGCTAGTCCCCTGCAGGTCACTGCCTCTAACCGCATATCCCCCAATATGGTATAAGTGCCTTTACTCTTATCCGATGAGGAGTACAGATGAACGGCATTTCCCTTATACAAACGGATGTTAAGGAACCAACTGGATATTAGAATATCCCTGTCGGTCATATCCTTTTTCAATACAAATGTAAGGTTGAGCTTTGTCTGAATGCCGGCGAAGACTAGAGTCTCCATCGGAGTGCAACTTGTGATAAGTTTATTGAATGTTAACAGCTCCATTCTGTCTACATCTGGTCTCAAGCAATCTGGAATCGTGGACGTAGTTTCCGGGATTTGTATGAGAACCCTGCCATTATGACCGTGACCATTGTAGGTTTCAGAATGTTTCAAAATTTGGGACAGATATGTTAATATTGTATCATCGCGATGATAGTATCGCAGCTTGTAAGAGGACGGCTGGCAAAAATAGCAAAATACCCCAATAGGGCTTTCGTCGTTTTTCCCGAGGAAGATGACTGGGGCGTGAAATGCCTCATCTGTTCCTTGTGTCATCAGGTCATAGCTGAAATTTCGTATCAGCCGGTTTGAGTGCGACACCTCATCCACGAACAGGATGAACATTGCCCGGTCAGATTCCCCGTGGCCGGAATCCTTTACGGCCTGAGTAGTTGTCGTGAACTCGTTTGTGAGAAGGATGAAGACTATGCAAGGGCTCCCAAGGTGCACGGTGAATTTTGAGTATTTGGAGGGTTTTTCAATAAGGTTGTCATTCTCATTATCGTCCTCGCTGTCATTGATGCTGTACCAGCCATTAAATATTTCCATGTTTCTCATCGTACTCACAGCAAGGAAATCGGAACGAGGAAACGAGACATTAGAGGTTTCCGAGACTGTGGAGTTTGAAGTAATATAATGGAGGGAGCAGTCAGATTCCAGATTGAATGGAATTACCGTCGCCTTTGCACACGGGAGGAATGTCCAGAATAATAGACTAGTTATTTTGAAGGAATCCAATGCCATTGATATTTTTGTTATTGGCGGTTGTGCAATGTGACGCCAAATGAGGTAACTCACATCTGAATTTAAACCTTCCATAATGCCCCCTCAACTTTCTCTGGAAATCTAATTCAACAGCGTTTAGTTTGTTTTCTATTTCAAGAGCTTATTTGCATGAAGTAGACAGTTTCGGTAGTGGTGTAATTAAGTAACAGAATAGACACTGATTCACTTAATAGAATTATTAATATAATTATTGTTGCTGGCGAATGCGAATAACTTTCACGTTACATATTCCGAAGATTGACATCGCCAACGATGGAATTGGAATAGATCGAATAGCAAGTTGCGGAATGACCAATATTTCCTCGAAGTTGCTGGTTTACTGACATTTTAGTTTTACGCACTTGTCATATCAGGCTTACATACAAAATTGTGTATGTAAGCCTGATATGACAAGATTGACAATAAAATGTTTATACATTTTAATTCAGATTCAGGGTCGCGTAAATAGTGTATGTTATGTTAATTAGTTAGGTTAATATTGGTATTTTCACTTTTATATTGAGTTGGGATGAGTGGAATCGATATTGAGAAATGCTGATTAATCAGCGGTTACAATTTTTTTCAATTCAAATTGTTCCTGATTTTCAATTTAAGCACGTTTTCAAACTGAACTGAACAACGTAGCTTTATGCACCGAACTGAACAATTTCCGATAACGAACCAGTTTTGCAATCATATATAACTTACATAGGTAGGTCTTGAATAAGCTGGACATTGGATTCTATCGAAATTCTTGCTAGTTCCATCATCGTAAAGGTAGCACATTACGTGACATTGGGCATTGGATTTTGAAGCTCATGTTCATCATTGGAATTACAAAACTGCTTGGTCACATTTAGGCTGGCATTTGAAGCCATTATTTTTTCCTCTCACATTTTCGAGTGGAATCCAGGTACATTACATCAGCAGTAGACCGTCAGTCTCTTCTCACCATGTCGTATTCTAGCAGCCATCAGATTACGAAATATAGAGCAAGCTCTTTGCGTGAATTTTATATTACATATCCTCTTGTGGTATCGCCATATTGCATAAATAGTAACCCGGCCAAGCTACTCTTTTTAATTCGGGATTGATACTGATTTTTTTCTACTTGTCAAGTCTTCTCCTCTAATCCAATACCGGCATATATGTTAATTCTCAATTAATTAAAAATTAATTTGAATAAGTACCTTACATATGTTATATACTACTAATGGTTACGACACTGATTCAAAACCGCCACAATGTCTAGTTCAGGTACTTTGCGTAACTTGACTATTTTGTATAACTCTTCTCATATTTGGCAGCTTGCTCCATGGTGTAATTTATATAAGCCAATACCTATATTTTTTCCCAAACTGAAAATTTATACATAGTTCACACGTATTACTCTACTGTAGCTTCTGTTCCGGTTTAAAATTTTCAAGTTCCTTTGGAAGGTTTCCATCGTTTCCATCCATAATTTTGTTGGAATCCATTCAGAATGCAGCTTTCGGCTCCTTACGGAGACCCCAATTGATATGTGTCCCCAATTGATATTAAAAAACCGTCAATAGAACAATCAAGGACCAAGGATTTGATTGAATTTGAATTTAGCAGCCTCAATGTCATAGGGAAGATTCAATAATTACGTAACGCTCCTTATACATTGCAGGATAGGGATTCCTAACATGGGCAGGATAGGACCGTTGCGTTACGTGATTATTGAATGGTCCCATAGATGGTCGGGAAGAATATTTAAAGCTACACTATACCACCAATTCCTTCCAAGAAATGGAAAGTAATTTGCAGCAATTTATTTGACACCGTCAATATTTCAGGTAGTTAGTTACAACTAGTATATTTTGTAGCAATAATAGAATACACTATGTATTTCTTAGTAAGGATTCAAACACTCAAAAAACAAACTCATGAAGAGATTGTCTTTTGATATATGTGTGGCGAAAAGTGAGAAACATAGATAGTATCAAAATGAACCTCAAACTATTTTTGGTGCTCTGCTAGTGAACTAGTTTATACTGCTTACATCAAAGCTAAAATTAACCCTCATTCCCTTCCCAACACAACTTGGGGAATGGCAGGACTTTGTTGTGGGGCACAACTATTTAAATGATTTTGTCCAATACTCACATCGCATGTCATGAAATGCTATTATTTATGGTCGGTGCAGAATAGCAAGCAGCATAGATATATGGTTTACGAGTCATGTTGCCGTTCTGGGAAATTTTTATATAATTTGTTATATTATCATTTTCTCAAGAACTAACATATGCCATTTCAGTTAACAAATGATGGGCATTCCGAAATAGCAAATAACTGCGCTGCAACCATTTTCAACTTGATTAGCTTAGCTTACGAGAAGGAAAGGAATCATTGGTTTGAAATTACAGTTAGACACGGCTGAAAATTTATTCTCAACTTGACTGAACGGCTCGATACGGCCTGGTGACTTCTCCCCACACCTATTCAGTGTTGTCGAGCCCTGTCAACTTGATAAAAAAACAGGCAGGGGAAATGGAAAGAATTTAAATTTGTATACATAAATGCATACAACATTCAACTTCATTAAGACTAGGATGGAACTGTAATTTCAACTTGACACTAAACTATAGAAATAGAACGAACTGAAGCTAAGGTGAGGAGGGAACACAGCTATTTATACAGTTCAAGCTTGCTCACAAATGTGAGCAAGCTGGTGTTCATTTCATATAACAATGGACCATAATTTAATGGCATATTTAATGCCTCTCATCCAATATTTGAATACCAGATCCAAGAATAGGTTTACAAGACACTCAAGTAGGTTTAATAATAACCCTTTGGAACAATCAATAACTGCTCAGTGGTTAATTTTGTATTGCTCCATATCACGTTCTTGTCAATTACTCAAATGTGAACTCCAATGAGTCATGTTGTAATCATCAATTCATTGTGAAAAGCTATTTGACTCGATAATGATACTAATTTAACAACTGCCTAAGCTCACACGTTAGAATAGAATATAAGAATTGTTGTTTTTTTTCCCCAAATCAATGTAATTTCAATTAGCTATCTTCAGGTAATTAGGACGGAAAAGCAGGGAATGGAGAATATAACACTTTAAACGGGTGCAGGAAATGAACAGATCAAGATGATGATTTAAGCCATTACGATATGACGAGTGACTTTAAATAGACTCAATTTGACAATAATTTATTCGAATCAATAAATCCCAACTTATGCCATATCGTGTCTAGATTTATCTTTAAAAACTGCATTTCATTTTTTAAACAGGTCGGGTATGTTCTTCCAACAAATATGTAATTACATTGTTGAGCGTAAGAAAAAACTTAAGACAAACTTTGTATTTGGATTTGAAAAAGCTGTCCATAACTTATGACGACTAATATCAGCAAGATAGACAGTGCTAAAAATGAAAACTTAAAGTAGACCCCACTCCCAATTCGCTTACGAGAACCGAACAGGAGCAATTTGTTTTCAGTGAAAAGGTTTACGACTGTAAATCGATATACATAATCATATTCAGCCCGAAACTAAACTGGAAGAGGCAGCAGACAGAAGTGGAGCTGTGGTGAGGAGAGCTCTGCCATTTATACTGTTTTGAGCTTGCTGATGGGCAGGTGCAGATCGTTAAATGGCCTACTAAAAAGTTTATATTTCAGTCACCACCAAATTCCTAGATACTTGCCGGGAGTGAGCAACTTGGGATTGGATGCATGAATTGGTGACTTTGATCCATAATGCTCCTGTTTAGAGGAATGAATATATCGAACATATTTTATTTTAAATTATGGAATTAGAAAAAAAACTTATTTTAAATTCAAAGGTTAAAAGCTCTCAGAAATTATGGTTATTTAATTTTCCGAAATTATCGATTGCAACAAAAATCTTGGTTCTAACTTAGGCTCCTCTTGTCTTCCTCATACAGGTTGAGCCCCAGTAGCCAATCTTGCACTTGCAGATTTTCCTAGCTGGTATTGGATCCCAGCCATCTTTCTCCATATCAGTTTTAGCTGTGATGTTTTTATTTCTGGTTGGCAGTTCGTCCACCACACATTCCGCATTTTCAAGTAGGCACTTGAGGGGATTTGTTTCCTTCAAAATTGGGACCCCAAGCTTGGTCAGTGTTCTTCTACTCAGTTCGCAGGGTCGTCCAATGTTGATTTTGCATTTGCCCCAGCGATTCGCTCCCATCGATGAGTGGGCACATGCGCAAGTATGGAAGTGCCGGTGACATTTCAGCATCTTCCGGAAGTCGCAGATTGACTTGGAGTGAATGAACAATTTCTCCAGTGCCTCTGCTTTCTCCATTTGGCTCAAATTAGCAGATGTAGATATTGATCCCACTGACCACCCTTTCCCCTGGAGTATCTCAATATTGTCAATAAATATGTCCAAAAACTCCTCCAACTCATCAACAGTATAAATCACACAGGGTTTGCCAAATTGTGCAAAGTCATAGTCCTTCGCACGAGCTCTACGATAGAGTTGCTTATGTTCCGGTGTCAAATTTTCAAGTTCCTTTGGAAAGTTTCCACGCTGGAATATAACAGATTGGGAGTAGGAATGGGAATCCTCTCCAGAGTTTAGGTTTGCTTCCTCTGAAGAGTCCATCCTTACTTTGGTCGGGATCCATCCGGAATGTAGCTTTCGGCTCCTTACGTTGACCAATGTCTCCCCAATTGATATTAAGAAGAAAACGGACACTAAAACTATCAAGAATGTGATTTTGCTTGAATTTACCCTCATTGTTATGACAGGTCGGGAAGTCTAATGCTACACTTGAATACCACTTGTTCCTTATAAAGGAAAGTTATATATTAAAATTTATTTGCGCACAGCCAATATTTCAAATAATCACAGCTTGTATATTTTATATCAATCAAAATAATTTGCTTTTATTTGCATGAACTCCATCACTGAAAAAATGAAATTCATGAAGAGGTTTAATTTCGATCAATTAGGCGAGGAAACATATTTTCAGAATGGCACGACTTGGTTGTAGTGTGCCTCCATTTATATGATTTTTTATACCCTGACTCTCGTGGCTCAGAAATGCTTTCATTCACCACAATGGATCGTTTCGCAGTTCTTGGAAATGCATTTCTTGTATGTTCAGCTT
>JAQIXQ010001296.1:0-15737 GCA_034700485.1 Pseudosinella alba | reverse complement strand
AAGTTATTGTGGGCACACACAGACAGAAAATTTCTCATGCAGGATCTAAATAACTTGCTAAGGGGCAAGTTAATAAGTAATACTCTTTAACCTCGCCGGTTATTTTAGGTTCTAAAGTTTGGGAACTCAAAGCAGTGTAGTCTGATTAATGAAGTTCAATCTCGAACCTGTTTAGACAACATTAATTCAGCTTTTAAATGGGTGGAAGGAGGGAAGCTTGACTTGATATAAGCAACAAATCTGATATACCTATGTAACTTACGTCAGAATGTGCAACATTGCATTGCTATTCAAATGAAAGTAAGACCAGGGATATAAGATATAACCTATTAATATTGCAGGGGCACGACTTGTTGTATCCAGTTAGAGGCATGCACATATACATAGTATACTATTTTAACTTAATTTAAAATAGTAAATGGAAAATTATTTTCATCAATGCATTTCAATACGCAACGTAACTTGACCATGAGATACATAAGTTCTTTGCTGACAATATTAATTAATACCGGCGTTGCATGTACTTTCACAGAAAAAAAGGTTTTAACATTTTCAGTAGCATTTTTAGCATATTCGCGGAAGGTTTCTAGATCAAAAGTAGTCGCGGTAACACTCCACGTTCGGAGTTTTGTAGGCTTGTTATCATTCTTGAAAGATGGATTACAATTTAAGAAATTTTCGTATTTTGGTGGCCCGTTCCAGAATATTTTTCTGGATTGAGCTTATCTGCTCAGGGCTTTTAGGAATATTCTTTATGTTTCCGTGTTTGCTTGTCCTCCTCGGTCTGAATGAGCTGCTCAGATTATGCCAAAAAATCTGTTTGTGGTTAGTGCACGGAGATGAATTCCAACTTAGCCCGGATGAGATTGGCTCCAACTACACCATCATGTCAAAACAGAAGAGGCATACGATCCTGTATTTAGCTGAGCTTGAAGAACAACTGGACGTCCAAACCGTGAGGGATAACTTCCAGAGACATGTTATAGACAACAAGGTGTACACTCGGCTCACCCAGATTTGGCAACAGAAATGGTTGTACACGTGCGTGAAAAAGTGCAAAAGTTTCAATATCAATAATCACATCAGAGTGTATCCTGGGACGGAGAATAGATCGGTGACTGAAAAGGAGCTGATGCAGGAGATACTGCCGGATCTAAGCCAGGACATGGCAGATCTCGATAAGCCCCAATGGGAACTAGTAATCATTCCAATGTATGAAGAAATGGCTGAAAATCCGGAAGAAAACTCTCAATTTGCCCCGACAAAATCATTAAAAATTATAAGAATTCATCATAGCTACATGGATGCAGCGAGTACACTTGTCATGATCGCTAATACATTTACTGGTGAAGGGAAATCATTTCCCTACGTGATTGATCCATGTAAACCGCTAAAAATCTCGAAAATCTTGGCTTACTTTTGTAAACTCACCTCCCTTGCCTTGCTATCCTCATCAATAATTCAGAACCTGATTAGGCCACTTCACCGGAGGGCCAGCCGGTTTGCATTGAATAGGTCTGCCAAACCTGGGGAACTTCTTTTCTCCAGAACCAATAAAATTCCTATCAGCTTATTTCAAAGCATCAAGGGGAAGTCAGGCGTGTCAATGCCAGCAATAGTGTCATCGGTGTTATCAAAGTCCATTCGGAATTTGGAACTGAGATATCCTGACCGAAGGTCAAGCAAGAAAAGTGACTATGAGAAGCAAAAGCAACCCGTTTGGCTTGTTGCTGGAATGTTTCCTTATAATGAGAACGAGCCTGGCAATGAGCACGTTGCGATTGAAACGGTGATGGACGTCTCTGACATTTCAGGATGTGAACTTTTATCTCTGATGAACGATGATCTGGGAAGATTGGCCAAGAATCCACTGGTGACCACGATGTACTGGCAAGTCAAAATGATTGGGAGGAGCCCAACACAAATGTCAAAACTGTGTTTGGATTTTGCCGATTCTCCAGCCCTGCTTAGTAATATCCCACTATGTACCCGAAACATAAAAATGTGGGGGAAAGAATGCACCGCCATATTGGGATGGGTGCCACTTATCGTAAACTCAGGTAGACATGTTTGATTGCGCAAAACAAAATGATTTTAAAAGAAGATTAAATATTAAGAAATACATAAGGGCAAAATATTTTTATTTTTGGACAGGCCTGGGAGTTACGTCAGTTCGATTTAACGACCATTTCCGTTACTGCGTCCAGGCAGACTCCTCAGTTCTGGGCCAGGAGGAACTGGACTTCTTTGTCCGTCAACTGGAGCACCAGGTGGATGAGCTTTACTGGGAAACAAGCCTGCTGGAACGGAAAATAGGCAATGATGTCAGCCTGTTTTCCCGTGATAACGATGTTAAGGATACGAATGATAACTCTCATAGCATGATGGGCAAATCTTGTGTGAGAAAAACCTCTGAACGGGGTGGTAGAGGTTTCCGAACTGCCAAAAACTCTTTCATATATAAACTTAATAGCCAGATTGGACAAATTAAGGGCAAGATTAGCAAAATTAAGGAGCATTAGCCGGTTATTTTTTAAAGGTGGAATATTTGGAAAATTATGCAAAATTAGATATTTTATGAATATAATTTGTTACAATATAGTTGCTTGTGTTCTGTTGTTTGGTCACCTCACACGTTGACTCGGTCAGAACTGTATATTATTTGATAGCAAAAACATTGTCATAATAAACAATAATAATATAACTCTATTCTGTCAGATTTTTTTCCTGGAATCCTCATCTTGTTGTACTACTCACCAAGTCATTTTGAAGTAGTTGCCAAAATTTTTCAAAATAGGTCAGAAATAGCAAGAAATAACAATGTACAAACGAACAATTAAACTGCAATCATATATAATGAAATTGAACACAGCAGGGGCATTCCATTCATCTCAATATGAAAAAGAGAACCTATGCTTAATTGATTTGGCTGTAGTTTGGCAGTCAGTTTCTCGATCATATTAGGGAAGCCAAATTCCGCCGAATTGATTGAATTAAAATTCGAAAAATAATCATGTAGAAATATATACACTGCGTATTAATTATTTTGGAAATGAATAGCTTCAGCTAACAATGAATTTCGACAAAAGCACACTCCGAGTATAACACCAAAGGGCAAGTATCGTTTTGGTCACATCTATTGTTACTCCGGTCCTGGCTTCATTCCAAAGGGGTTTCTTTCTGATCTCGACCCCAACTCAGGAGGTGGAGAGAGGATGGGGAGGATGAGCAAGGTTGTAATTTTGCGGGGACATTTTAATGTAACCAGTATCAGGGTTACAATTTGATTTATAAAGGAAAGCTATGTATTAAACACCTGCTATAAACCGCGATGTTGGGTGACAGGTACATGCTGGGCAATATAAGGAACATTAAACCTCAAATACTATCTACTTCACTTATTCAGTTATTTATTAGGCGGAATATTTAGGTCAGACGAGGATAAGTGTTCTCCATTAGAATACAGAATCAGTGCAGAATCCGTAGAAGATATATTCCACTTAATTTACCATTTTAATCTATATAAGTAGACATCTCCCCGACTGTCATGAGGGGATGGACGCTACTCACGCTGTGCCACGATAATGAATTTGATCACACATTATGCTGAACATTATACCGGGAAAATGTGACAATTATAGCGACAATGAGCAGGACCTTGGTGACAACACGAACCAACTTATAGGCTGGATTCATGTAACGATCCAGAATTCGTTATATGATCGCACGATCATTAACATTTCCCATTACCAACATATAGACTATCAACAAAGGAACACAACATCATCGGGTTAATCTTCATCACTGTCGACAAATTTTGTAAACCAATAATAATTCTATTGCTCCAGGGACTGACGTCATGTTCCATTATGCGGATGAGGGGATACGATATGGGATGGGAATTTTGATGAGACCTTTCTATTTAGGGATTGATTGTCGGAAATGATGGGTCTGCATGTTTCCATAATAATTCCGAATGGGAATGGGATGATGCTACTTGAATCATTGGCCTTGGAATCAATGGAATGTACCAACAAATGTTAGTTCCAAGTAACAAAAATGACATTCATTTCATTCCATACTTTACAAATAACAGAGCATGTAATACAATACATGACACATGCGATATGCCATACTCGTAATCATCGCTCCAAGCTCAAAAGCATCGTAAAAACCAAAAGGCAGATTAGATTACAATAATCTAGAACCGATAAAAAACAATCGGTTGATTTTTAGCGTTAGCCGACCTTACTAAAATGCTCCAATTGAAATAGCTAACTCGATGACTACCCATTCTATTTTTTCTCTCACCTTCATACGTATCAGGTTGTTGGATTGGAGTAAAAAGGATATCAAAGTACCCCAATTGAATGCGAACATTTGTGGTAGTGAGTATCTACTTCATCCATTCATACACATCTAGATATCAATTTGCTTCTTGAGAATTGACATACTCCCTTCTTTGACCTCAGTCACCAATTCGTGGTAATAATGGCATGTACGATGGGTCTCCCAAGTAAGTAATTTGATCACTGTGGAGTTAACCTGAGAACGAGAGCAATATTGCAAATAATATTACTGTTAATTAATTTAACGTGACCCTGGTAAATGTAGTGGCCATCACGCGACAGGGGTGACAGGATTACATTGATGAAGTAATGGAATATGAAAGTAATATGGAATATAAATTACATTATCCGATCAGGTCAAGTCAAGCACTGTCATTGATGAAAGGGAATGAAGGGAGAAAATGTAATTCAATCCAATCATAGTACCTAATAGTGCTGCTTCACAACGGAATATTTTTATTTGTAGTACTTTGACTTTTCCCAAATAAAATGCGTCCATGGTCCGCATTTTTGTTAAACATAGGCATGTCAATTTCCAAAAAAAAACAGGAGGATTTCCCCATCCAACAAAAGCAGTCTAAAGTACAGTTTTAGACCCTTAAGCCAAATAATAAAAAGGGGTCTGAGTTGGAAATTCCTACGAAATTCATTGTTCGTCCAAGCGAGACATTTTCAAAGCAGTACATATATACACCTAGCCTGATCCATACAAGCATCCAACCGCATTTATTCACCTGTCATCTAAAATTAACTTCAACATTGCCAGGTAATATATAGTAAACCTGTAAGCTATATAGCTACAAATATATCGGTATATAGTACACCCTACCTCGAACTATTCTTGAGTACTAGTATAAAAGTGCATGACCCCTGAAGGAGAACTTGGATGTACAAGCATTTAACAACAGGCTGCCTTTCATTTTAATCCCAGAAATATATTGGCTAATAAAGCAGAAAATTAGAAAATTATTTCATTTCCCATTCCGACTTCATCGTGGTTCGTCGAGGAGCACAATTTTTCTCGGAGAACGCAATTTAATTTAATTTAATTCACAAGGACGTAAGAAGTGGTAATTCAGAAATTTGATAGAAAACATGGCGAGTATTTCAAGGAATATGACACCCGCATTGGTAACGCTGTTCGTGATTGTGATCTCCATTTCAATTCCTGGAATCCCGGTAACAAAACTCATTTTTTAAAATTCATCCTTCCAAATTACAAAATTGTATGTCATTTCTCAATTAAAAACTCATTTTATGTATCATTTATTTTTCTAGTGTACGGAACATGAAAAACAACAGGACCTAAAGCACAACCATGACCCTTGTTGTACAAATCAGCACTGCGTCCGGGCACATTACGACCACAATTATGATAGATGGCATGTCCAGCACGGCTATTGTGAGTCTTCCCATTACAAACACGGATCAGGTCACGGATCAGGGGGTTATGGATCATCTCATCATGGCTCCAACTCCAATGGTCATTACTCCAGTTCAAATGACTATAATTACTGCTATTATGAAGGTTGCTTATATACCGGTCTTTGCTACTACGACTATAAAACTAACGCGACGAAGGCGGAGGCCGTCACCGATTCCAAAATGGGAGAGGGGAAAGTCGAAAGTTAAAGATTTTAAAATCAAATATTGATATGTATCTCTCTCATGGTTTTTGTCTTTCATTGGCAAGATGTTTACTTATCTCGGAGAATCACGCATAATTTATGATGGTTGATTTGTAATCTGAATTAAAATAAAATGATTGGAACTAAAGATGCTAATGAGTTGCACTTCTCTATCTTCCCTCCATGTCCTTATATTCGTATTTCCGTACTGGAAACAGCTTTACGCAATAATGAAAGTATATTGTTGGTGCTGCATCATAAGAATATTGAGTAGCTTTCATTTGTGTCACATGCATAGTCTCAGTCTCCATAGTCAGTAGCAAAATTCACAAACTTAAACACACAGAATTCTGAATGAAAATATTTGTACAAGTCAGGTTCAAATTTGCATTGGGCCATAGGATCGACCGGGCATTACGCCTTTTGCATTCCAATTAAGAGAGAAAGTCTTCCGGCCACAAGATAAAATTCAAATATTCCTTCCCAGTCCCGTTGAACTTTTCATCAAGTTTAAGTGAACAATTTATCTTGATTTGATTAGTTTGAATTCACAAGAAACATCAAAGGCGAAGGATGGATCTAAGGTATACCTATTCACAAGTTTAGCCTATAAAAGTACCTATATATACAACGTATTTCAACTTTTCCAAACCGGCAGTTATATAGGTACAGGTACATAGACCATGCTGCATTTTATGTTTTAGTTCCCTCCTCCACTTAAACATCCAGCTAATTCGAAATGCATCACCAGACAGCACGTACCTTCCATCAGTTACAAAACGGGGAGGCTTCACTCATGAATAAAATCTCAATTAATCTTGGCGAAAAACTTTTCCCCTTGCTCTGACCACGACCCACAACCTCAAATATTCTTTTTCAAATAAAATATAGTTTAGGTAGGTATATCTATCCATTCAGACAACTTTCATCCGTCAGCTATCGCATGCTATCATCACAAAGAATGTTTCTGCTCCTGTCTGCCTCTGACATATATTAAATATGTATTCCTAATCAGCATGCACATTTTATGCTTGAGTGCTGATCATATCATATCATTTCTTTGTAAATCACTTGATTATAAGCATGATGAAGATTGAAGATGAAAATCTTTCCAGATCGGCAACCCAACTTTGTAATCCTAATTTTGCAAGGAATTGAATACAAATTCGTCCCAAAATATAGAATTTACTTACAAACCCCGAATCATTTAGGCCTTTGTCAAAAGTAGTATTAGCATGCTCATCCTACATTTCTAACATGACTGTAAGCACCACCTGGAACACCATTACCTACGATATGTTCCGCTAACTTGGATTGCTAGTATTGCTACTGTCGTAATGGAACTATTATGTTAAGTGAATACCTTCGCAAACAATAAAGCCAAGGTTTAGAAACTTGGAATATCAATGTTATAAAGTATGTGAGTACTTATATCCTATCAAGATATCCAAACCGATTCGTACCGTATACGGTTTCATGGACACAATCAGCATTATCAAAAACTCTGCGAATAATAGTTACCTAACCCAACACACAAACTCTGACTATGAGTAAACGAGAAACATGTTTTATGTAAATTCAAGTCCCTCAGCCTTCATCTTGAACAAATCAGGCCCAATGAAATATGATATGACGATGATGTATGAGAGGATTCATATTCATACTTGTACAAGGATAGGAAACGGAAAGAAGCTGCTGTCGATCATATCTACTAACCGACAACACCGACAATGAAACAGGGCTGACGTAGGTACACGGAAAACTAATGATCAGCAAAATTTTTGGCAACCAAACCAATATCAATCCACGACGATATTTTTCCATTTCCAGAGAAAGGGAATTGAATTGAGGCATCTTCCAGGTACATATCTATTTAGATATTTGTAAGCATCGGTATTTCCATATTAAAGAGAATGCGTCCATAAAGGTACATGAAAATGTTTAAAAAGATATCTACGTAAACAATTTCTTTAACTGCAGACATGAAAACTGCATCAACCATTTTCCAACCATTATTAGACACTTTCTACAATTTCACTTTACAAATTCCAATAAATAATTATTTTATTTTCATCCCGAGAAGGAAATTGAGTGCAAATCACAATGGCACCCGTAACTACTCCTCCTACTCCCTCGGAAATTATTATAGAAACAGCCCATCCCAGGAGTCATGTGCATTGGGCCCCTCTCACACTTATTCATTCCAAGTCAACAATAATCCTCTTAAGTTTGAGTGAAAATGTGCATTTGTCGTCGTCCCCATTTTCATCCTTACCCCCATCTTTTTTTACGTGGGTCTGAGTTTTCTAGTTGACAAAGTCGATTTGTCAATTTCACCTGCCGCCAACAACATCAACCATGAGTCTAGTTGGCTCCAAAGTGGTAGAAGGAAATCTTAGGTAAAAAAAATCCTCACGAACTTTCTAATACAAATACCTTCCGTTCATCATGTTTTATTACTCTGCTAGTATGTATACTACTGGTACATTCTCTACTTTAATATTTCTATGGATGAAATGTTCCACTCTGGAAATGAAGTTGAAAAAAGTCACATATTTCGTATCAAGTCGTGCAATGCTGTAATACACTATACACTATATTTCGAACAAAATAATTATTTTAATGTACTGATAGTAAATGCCCCGTCGCGCCATTCCGAGGTCATTCGGCAGCGTAAAAAATGTTTTGAAGGGGAAATCAAATTGTCCTGGTGGCGAAATGTTTTCCATCGCAAGAGCATTTGAAATTTAATGACAGGTCATATCATAAATTAGATGGATTACTCCCCCGATGGCCTTCACACATACACGCGTGAAATGTGGATATTTATTGTCCACATGTAATTCCCAGTATATTTATTAGTGCAATTAATTGGAAATTTGCGAGGAGTTTCTCGAGGAAAATACCTATTTTGGTAGAGGTCATACCGGACTCTGAAATTGAAATAGGTATTTATAAATATTTTTTTCACAGGATTGTCCTTTATTCCAACCTAAACAATTTAGGACACGTCTGCCGGGGTAACATTATTTGAAGAGCGTTGCTCTTTCAACACAAACATACAACTTCCCAAGTCACCAACTGGAAGCCCCCCGTCACCATCACCATCACCATCTCGAAAGCCAGTTGGTGCGGCCACTTTCTCTAAATTATTAAAGCAGCCCTGAAATGTTAGAAAAAAGGAAAGCCAAGAAACTGTCGGGAAGTGCCATCTGCAGTTATCCAATTGCTTTGTTCAGTACCTAAAAATGTTCACACTTTTGGAGTGGTTGCTCCACTTTCTTAAATCCAGAATCTGGATTCCAGATGTTCTTGTGATCAACTACTGATCTGGGAGAGTTACTCATCGTCACTAAATTACATATTGGTTGATGGGTGGATGAGAGTTGTGGAACTGCATCTGTGTGATCTGTTTATTGACTGTCATTAGAATTCATATTGTATTGTAGTACATTGCATTTACTTTACCATTAAATATGTTCTTAATAATAAATGTCATTGAAGATATTGGAAAATACACTTTGAGAAACTTTCCTATTATGTATTAAGTGGACGACTACGTGCAGCGAATTAAGTCAGCAGAGATCCACTTGCAAGCATCTCAAGTTGCCCCATATGAACTTCTTGATATTAATAGCATTACCAGACTCGAGCTAAAACTAAAAAAGTAGGCTCTAGAAATTTATTTCACGAGGAATTCCTTATTTTACTAGTGATTAATGGGCAAAGGACAATATTCGACATATGACATGGAGAATTATAAACCGAATAATCTTTATTGTAGGAGAAATTTCGTATTTGTAAACGACAAAATCAATAATGCATAATAATATATGTAATGGATATAATGCTTGTTTGTTAACTGTAGCTTGAAAGAATGCGATCGGCTTTTTCGGGATTGTTTGGAGGTTGTTTGTGTTGTTTGCTGTTGTTGGGAAGTTTTTTAAAGAACATTTTTGAGCAACGGCGCAATCATTATTTGGTAATGTCATGTCATCCATCCTCCCTATTTATTATTCTTATTCACTCGAATAATCCATTGTGTTAAGGATATCCATCATCCAAGAACCTTTTGAAGCCTTTCTTCGTATCGTTAGAACTTGAAGTATCTTTTCAAAAAAAAATCTTTAAAATATAGGCTCATTCTATGCTACATTTCCTACAAACGATCCATGTCCTTATTCCTTCCGCATACCTTCCATTTGTAAGTTACTGTAATGGGCATGACATGATACGTGTTTAAAATATAAAATCTCTCTTCTATGCAAAATACCAAGTATCTTTCTTATTAAAATGCACTTATTGTTACAAACACAAACTAGGAAATCTTTTAAATGAAATGGTTTAAAGTCTACAGTCTACATACACTTGTGACATCTTTATTTGACGCATATGCTATTAAAACTCACTCTTCGACAAATTAAGCAATTTAAATTCATATTCAAATATTCCATATTTAACTACAAATTCCAAAAGTTAGCATTACTACATATTTCCAAATGGTTTATCGTCTGCAACTTTGTGCTTAAGTATTTTTGCATAAATAGGGCTGTACTGCTATTTACCTAACGGAGATTGTCGCATTCCCCATCAGCGTTTTGTTTATTTTTCTAACTGATAGACTTCTCATTTCTTTACTCATGTAAACAGTTATAAGTTGATAGACGACAGAGGAAAATGGGTAATACTAACAGAAGCTTATTTTCCCATCTGCAATCTACAATATGAAATTAAAGTAATAATCTGTGAGATTTACGAGGGAGATAAAAGTGATGTGGTGATGAATACGGCTTTGAATAAAATGTTCTCGAAGAGAAAGGCAGTCCAGGGATATGCCACAGAAGATGATGATGGTTTATGTCCTGATAGTGATGGGGGCTGTAAAAGTGCTTACTTACACTCTTCCATATAAAGAAGTTTTTTTTGGATGATGGCAGTTGTTAAAATTGAGTCATTATCTGAATCGGCCGAGTCTATATCGATTTAGCTGCTGGTTTGCTTTTTCTTCTGAAAAAATAATTAAGGATGGGAACATTATTTTGCCATCTTCATTTTTCATCATAAAAGTAGAATTACTTCATTGATGCCTACACATCTTGGCGTGCCTACGCAGTATGTACAAAACAACACAAGGTCTCTTTTCAAGTACAGCCTAAAAGTGAACGTGGATTGGGTGGATGGGTTTTACGAAAGGACGGAAGTCATACATATTGCGCAATCTTACGATCATATCCTAAACTGAGATTCGTGTTTTATAATTCCTCACGGAAGTTCCAGTTTCCTACGTTGGAACGTTTGCATGGTGCTTGCTTGTCCATGAAAGCTTCCCGTTCTTGGAAAACCGTTCGTCGCAGAGAAAGTTGCGAAATCGTATGAATTACGAGGCAAACTATTAAGTGGAAGCTGCTTGCTGATTCTAACTACATACATGGAATACAATTTTTTTCCATTACTTTTTTCAGAATAAATATGTTATCAATTCATCAAAAATGTCAGATTTTACTACTATAAATATCACATAATTCCAGATTGATTTCATAAGGCACCGGATTGAAAATGTCTCAGCAGCCAGCTCATCAATCTTTCCAACAATTCGTCATTTCTTACTCATTCAAATTGTTTATTAAGCCTTTAACCATCCTGGGACATTACTCCCCAGTACTCGGATCATATCTTTCGCTTCCGCATCCAGCCGGAGATAAAGATTTTACCTTGAATGATTGCAACATAATGTTAAGAACTTGAAAATGCATTTACAATTTGCCACCTGCAGCGGACGCGGACATAATATGCTGGTTGTATCCATTTAATATGCCTACTGTGTAACATTGCCTATCCTGTCAGATGCACAATGGCACACCGACATACGAATATTATTAATATTTGAATGCTTCTATTTTATTTATATACCCATGCATATTTAAATATGCATAATGTTTAGTTTTTTCTGCAAACACCAAAAAGCTCTATATTAGCTTGGCCTATAGCAAACTTCACTCATTTAGAAATCAACTGGGATTTGGAAAATTATTTATAACCCATAACCAACCCTCCCAAGTGGATGATGGACAAGGTAATGTATTAGTGAAATTTTGAAGTTACATATTTGCTTGAATTTTCAAAATGTACCACAAAATATACTACTCACAACAAGGAGCACATTATTATAGAGGTGTAGTGTATTGTATTTTAAGCTTCTATATCAACTGCAATCATGCAATGAAATAACGTTCTAGGATAAACACATCGGTGAACTTTGGAATTCTCAAAAATCTCTCTCCGCTGTCAAAAGTTTTTCAAATGGGCTAATAGTGGTCGTCAGCATTGCGTCATCCTCCCTATTATATTGATACCGAACAATAATAACAATGCAGCAGCCACTACCATATTATTATAGAAATAATAAAATGGGAATGGAAAAGAATGGTATCCTCCCTTCAATTTGGGATTATAGGATTACACTTGACCAACTAGTCTATCGTTACATCGAATCGGCATTATGTTGTGAGAAGCTCCATCACCATTTTTATAACCGAAAACTTACTCCATTGAATTGGGTACGTGTGTGTGGCCAACAAAGCTCTAGTCACGTTTTCTATTCCAAACATGTATAAAGCTGCACCATGTCCACCATCCGCTTCCAGTCACTTTTTGCTTGCTGACTGGTTGAGTTCAACAGTTGTTGGGTGGAAATAACGGTATTCAATTTGGTTCGGAGTAATACATATATCATTTGCTTCCAGTTCCAACGATAATCTATTGTGGCGATCATGTCTTTGGAGAATGAACTGCTTTCTCTTATAATGAACTGATTTATTGACTGCTCTCATTGCGTGAGTTTGTGCCGAGTGCGACCACTACCATGACTTTATCATTCCCAGATGGGGCACCGTGACTCATCCAAGTCCACACTCAATTTCCACCCCACAAATAAGTAATATCAATGTACATTTATCGTCATTATTGTTTCAATATGTTCAAAGTTAAAAATTGAAATCCATTTAAGTCTCCCTTCGTGATCACTCTAAATTACTTTGGAAGGAATCGATTCAATGAGGCGCGACAGTTTTTTTTATTGGAATTTGGAAAGTATCAAATAAACATTAGTACAAGAGAACGATAATGCTTACTTCGAACCATATCAGGTACAAATTTGGCCAAAAAAGGAAGCTGAAAAATGTAACCTAATGCATGGTCCATGGTTAATGTTATTAAGAAGCGTTCGTGCCAAGATGTCCTTCACGGGGAGCTGTTAAGGTAAACAATCTCATTCCTACTTCAATCATTATAATATGTATATTACGTATATGTCTGTATGATATATTTCTCATATTACATTGTATTGTTATTACGTGAACTGTGAACTATCAGATATAGTTTCCCCAGGTGATTGAGGACGAAAAGTGTCTAACATTTATTTGTCTGCTTCTCAAATTGACGTTTTCCAAGAAAACGTCTTTCGAGTTACTTTATTTTGTCGAGAATGTCATATTTTATATCAAAGCAATGTCTCCTTACACAAAAATGTGGAAATAATTGATGCGATCGCCTTTCTCCTGCTCCTGAGCATAATTAGTATAATAAGACAAAACACGAAAATAATTTACTAAATACCATCTTATTAAATACTTTACAAATAAGAATGCTATTTAAACTATTACTGCTCGCTTTTTGCGAAGAGCAGAACTAGAGACATCCTCTTATTCCCAATTAGCTCCATCCGAAATATGAAAGTGTGCCGTGTGCGCTGACTCGATGACAACTAATGAATATTAGTTTTCAGTAACGAATAATTTGTAAGCAATAGTCAATACAATTTGTTGCTTCTTTTGTTTTTATATTTACTAATATTATGTATTCTATCATAGGCTATGATTGTGACGTACTGGATGAAGCTCGAAAAACCCTTTCCCTAAAATCAACCCCAAGTTTTCCCTACGTGAAGGTACTCTGACTTGCTAACAGATCACTCTAGGCGAAAGATAAATGGCTAATCTAGTCACTCTCCGAATCTAAGGTCACTGATATAAATTGTCCGTAGTGCAGTTATCTAGTTAACTATTTGCCGAAAAAAGTGAATATAGAGAAGTATTTAGCGGTAAATAAAAGTCAAGTACAACCAAGGACCATTTCGTTTTACTGGTTTATTAAATCATTCAAACTCCCATCAATACAACTTTTACAATAAGCTTTTAGAAAGTTTTGACATAAATCAAATCATAACGTAAATCATAGTCTTCTAATCATTCCATAGTATTCCATAGTAATAATTACATGTTATTCTTCTTAACTCTGCCTGTTTTCTGAATTTGGCGGCTAACTCTCTAGACTTGACGGCTAAATTCTTTTATCTCTCTAACAGACAACCCTAAGTCTTTCGGGAAAACCCGTTTTAATCTAACTCAAAATTTTTTGTAAAAGTATTAGGTATCTAGTTTCTTTTACTAAAACCCTATAAAGAAAAAATCAGCTCAATCTAACTAAAAACTTTGTATAAGCCTTGTGTATCTTACTACTTATACAAGAACTTTATACAGAAAATAAGAATCAAGCTAACCTAACAAATCCTGTATAAGCATAGTGTATCTTACTACTTATACAGGATCTTTATACAGAAGAAAATTAAGTCAACTTAACAAATCCTGTATAAGCATAGTGTATCTTTCTACTTTTACAAGATCTTTATACGGAAGAAAATCCATGCTAACTCAACAAATCCGTATAAGCTTCCGGTAGAAAGATGCCTATACTGATACTTTATACCAAAATTACAAATCATTAAAATATAAAATAATTGTAAATATATATGTGCATTCAATTTCCACTAATCAGTCGGCCACATTCTCCCCCCGGAAACGCCAGTTTCCTCTTCTAGGCTGAGTGGGCAGATCTTGACTGCTGGTCTTGTGAGGACTGAGTACTTAACAACTTTCTTCGGGTCCTTAGGATCCACTCGAGGGACTTTCACTTCCACCTTCCTGACTTGTCCATCTTGAGCCAGTGTAGTTGCGATGATGATTCCCAACTTCCAGTCATTCCTTGGCGCATGATCCTCCAGGACGATGACCAGGTCTCCCACTTCCAGTGGCTTAGTCTTCTCCAGCCATTTTTTCCGCTGGGCTAACCATGGAAGATACTCCAAAGACCACCTTTCCCAAAACTGCCTTGCCAGGAGTTGAGCTCGTTCCCATGATTTCGCGAACCGATGCTGATCCTTGTAGTTTCCGGTTAAGCTAGCTCCGACCACGCATGGTATGTTCAAGAGGTGGTTTGGGGTGAGGCATGAGTAATCATCGGGATCCGGTGACGCTCGTGTGATGGGTCTACTATTCAAAATCCCAGTCACTTCAGCAAGTAGCGTCTGAAGCAGGCCCTGTTGAGGTTCGTTTGTCTTTAGTAAGTTACGGAGTATCTTCTTAACGTCCCCGATGAGCCTTTCCCAACTCCCTCCCATATGGGGTGCTGAGGGTGGGTTCCAGTGCCATTCAATGTCACGAACTTGAATATTAGACTCAATTTTATCTTCTTTCCATTTCTGGAGATGCTCACGAATCTCACGTTCCGCTCCAACGAAATTAGTTCCGTTGTCGGACCAAATATGGGCTGGTCTTCCTCGTAGGTTTATGAAGCGTGTGAGACAATTTAGAAAGTCGGAGGAGTCCAGTGAGTCGGCCAAATCCAGGTGAACCGCTCGGGTAGATAGACAAGTAAAAATCACTCCCCATCGCTTGACAAGACTCCGTTTAACCTTTACTAGAAG
>JAQIXQ010001295.1:0-15759 GCA_034700485.1 Pseudosinella alba | reverse complement strand
GGCTCAAGGCTGACGGGAGAATCTTCCTCCGATTTGCACTGATAGTCGGGGCTGGCGCCATTCCCCATATGGGTTTTTCCCTCTACACTCATATCACCAACAGCAACATCCAAGGCCATCCCATTGACGGGAATATAAATGCCCTAAGTTAGGGCCCCTAACTCTGATCGTTGGTTATGGCCTGTTTTTCTCCTGCATGGTTTGCTTCATCATCTCCCTGGACCCGAGCCTGTTGGAGCACTCCGTGACCCAAATGGTGAGATTTGAACGGAGCCATATTGCCAGGGAGAGTAAGGAAAGGAGGGATTTCCTAAGAAAGCGAAAGATTGTCCGTCTGGCCACCCTGACAATCAAGGTGGTGCGGTTCTCGGCGGAAACCTCACTACCCTTCCTCGCCCCAATTATCTCCCTCGTCAAACCAGCCAATCCTCTAAATGTCGGCGCATTCTTCCTTCCCGGGATGGCTCTCTCGCTAGTGACAATTTTGCCCCCGGAAACGGTTCGGATCTTGCAATCTGGTTTGGGTGCGGTTTGGACTTGGCTCGTTTTGTATCTGGCGGTTAAGGCATGGGCCATCTTTGCCACGGTGGTCCTGATGGGTTGTGCAGGGATAACCACGGCCATTCTGGAATTCCACAGGTGAGCCGTATCTTGAAATTTAAAAATGACTCCACTCGCAAGTCAAACATGGGAAAATATGAAACTTTCTTTCAGAAAAATTGTAAGAAAGGAATTCGGGGATGAGGTTGTGGTCGCGACCCTCATCTACAGAGAAATCCAGTTGATTTCCCATCTCTTCAACAAACTGGTGTACATCCTGTTGGTCATGATCCTTATTGATGGGGCCACACTCCAAATGTTCTGCACTGTGAACCTCCTCTCCAAAAAGGACGACGGGTTCTGGATGGGTATCCTCCTCATCCTAATCCTGGCAAACGGGATTGTTGCCGTTATGGGCATATTTGGATTCTGTGGGGAGGTTCATGACACTTCCAGGAAATGTATGGCAAAGGTGAATTCGCATTCCTCGGAAATGATCATGGGGTCAGGGAAACGGAAGGAATTCAAGAGAAGGCTCAGGTCCATGCCCTTAATAAAGGTCAATTTTGGGAGCATGAACTTCATTGAGAAGATGACCCCGGTTGTGTTTCAGCACTTTACCACACAGAAAATAATTGATTGTTTGTTGCTTGGCCAAATAGTTTAAATTTAAGGAGAGCGGGGCAACCAGAGACAAGAATTTATTTACTTTATTATTCCTCTTATTCCCTTCTTCCTGTCGTAGTTTATAATAGTTTATTGTAAATTAATTCAACTATGTAATAGGAATAATTTATGCTATATTAATGTACATCACCCAATGGATTCATCCGTGGGTATATCGCTTCCAGTTTCCGTCGATCCTTCTATGTTATCTTCAAAGTCGCTGTCAAATTTATCAATGTCACCAACAACCTCGCCAAATGTTTCCTCCACCATGTCTTTCCACTTACGATTAGACTCCCCCACTTGACCCGAAACGGGACGAACAGTATCAGTGGAACTTTTACCCCAGCAGCTTTCAATTCCCTTCACAATCAATTTCCAGTTCCTCCCAAGCCACCAGCAAACAAGAAGGATGAGGAATCCCAACCCATACCCCAGCGTAAGGCCCACTTTAGACTAATTGCTTTGGCCACCATCACCGCCTTCTGCCCCTGGAGCTGCAACCCAGCAAATTTCTTCATCTGTCGGCTTGCAGCCCTGGAGTAGACAAAACGGTAAAAGCCCATCTCAGTCCACCTCCGGTTGAGAGTGGATGCCCTATTGGATAGCAATGACCATATCCGGATATCCCTTGGAACAAATACCATCATCTTCATATCTTCCGCAAAGTCAAACATTTTGCAAATGTGGGAGTCCCGAAAGCCCTTCACCCCGCTCCCCGTCAGATGAACCATGTCATACGAGAATCCCCCCGCGGTTATCAATCCTTGTCTGGCAAGTTCCGGGATATACTTGACCATCTCGGTGGGGAGGGGGTTTCCAAAATCAAGAAAGCCAAATGGCTCCTCGTTGTGTAGCCTAATTCGAAGTATGTCACGGAGTGTCTTACTGAAGGAGCTATAGATGGACCATGCAACTCCCTTACCAAGCGGTATTTTCGTGGTACTCGGACGGACCCTGAAATTTTGCCTGAAGAGCATATCCTCCAGTGAGGGATAGCCCTGCAATTTGATCCCCTTCGTGGAAATGCATGACTGGTAGCAACATGCCAGGATGGCAATGGAAATGAGAAAGAAGCCAAGCAACTTCCTCGGATGATTACATTTCCATGAAATAGACAATATGGGCCATATCAGATCCAGCCCCAGAGAAATATTCTGGGTGAGCAAGCCATATCCCATGCAGATGGCGAGCATGCACCCAAATATGGCAAAGTTGATGATGGCCTTGACGGAATAGTCCAATTTGGAGAGGGAGATCAAGTCCATGCAAGATAAGCCGGAGAAGCGATGCTCACCCATGTAGGAGATGGAGCCTCGGCTCTTGGCGAAGACATTTGGGACGGACAAGACAGTTTGCTCCCACATGGCTAGGTTGAGAAACCATTTAGCCCTGGCTTTATCCAGTTCGAAAGGGCCAATTTTTCTGGTTAAGGTTATGTTCAGGGGTCCTTGAAGTAAACTGATGATGATGGTTTCCAACACGAAGCAATCCTTCAAAGCAGTGTACAGAGTATTGTGCGAGTTATGAAGGGACGGCTTTAGACAATAGTCAGGGAGGATGGAGATCACGCCCCGAATTCCTAGAATGGACTGGGAGCCATGACCATGTCCGTTGACTTTGTGGGCAAAACGATGGAGATTTGATAGGCTGGCATTTCCATTTCCATTGTCCTCACTTTCACCTTGAGCTTCCTGGTAAATCTGAAGCTTTTCTGAGAGAATCCCACATGAGTAGCAGAATGCCCCAAAGTTCCCAGCCCCGTCCCAAAATAGGAGTGACGCGTGAAATGGCTCCCGGTCCATGCCAATCAAATTATTGCTAAATTCAGAGATGAGTGGGTCTTGATTATTGACTTGAGGCACCAGGATCAAGAAGAGTGCCTCACTGGATGTTCCATAACCCGATCGATGTATGGCCTCCGCCGTCTCATCCAGACCATATGTGAGCAGAAGAAATAGTTCGCGGGGAGTCCGCAATTTCCCGGTGAAGCGGAAATAATTCGAAGTTATTTTGACCTCCAGCTCATTTCCCGTGGCCTCTCCGTAGTCAATGTGGTCGTTGAGGAATGGCGCATTCCGAATTGTGACGGGGACTAAGAATTCTGTCTCCCAGACGGAGCTGGAAGTATTGGAACTATTAGAGAGGATTATGTGCAGTGCGCAATCAGAGTCCAATGTGAATGGGAGTGAAGCCTCAGATTCAGAAAATTTTAACTGGGAAACTAAAATAATTAAAGAAAGGATTCTCAAGAGGATCAAAGAAGCTTTTAGAATTTCCCCCATGTTGAGCTTGTGAGCATGTGATAGAAGCAAGCAATTATTAGCAGAAAATAATTATTTTTAAATGTTGAATGGACAATTATGTCTCCTTAAGATAATGGTTCGTGAATGAGCGAATGAAACTATGGCTAACTCATAACGATCGCTGTTCAGGACTGGCACAATTTAACTTCATATTCAAGGAGAGATGCGGAAGCTTTTAAGATAAAAGCAATTTATCTAACGGGATTACTCCATCACATAACAAAACAAAATCCCATAACATCCAAAATCCAAAATCCCATAACATCATCCAAAATCCCATAACATCACATAACAAAATACCAGGTAGATTTAAATGCTGCGAAATATGATAGGTAATTTGGCTGGCATTTATCCTATTTGGTTGGACAAACTGCAATCTCATAAAATGTTCTTCAACTTACATGAACAACTTCCCTGTATTTTATAATTCAGTTCACATAAGCCTACAACCTTTTTAATTTAAGCCAAAGTTTTAATTTCACACGCCTTTCGTAAGTACCATATCGTAACTATATGCTCATATTTGCCAGCTTGCGGGTCATCAAATATTAATAAGCATTTTTGCAGAGGTAAATGTGAAAATATGGACAGACCAAATCCGTATATTCCTCTATTTATTTAATTAGCACTGTAAATAATTATTTGTGCCTTCACTAGTTAACTTTGGTCTTTTTAACTGGAATTCGGCATTTTCACAGGTTGCCCCACTAGGATTATCGCTGAAGCATTTGGAGAATTGGATGCGAGCTATTTTAATTCTAGGGATTGGAAATGTTCAGCGTGGAAGAAGAGATGATTAGTTAGTATATTTAAAATAGTTATGCTAGGTTTAATATGAACACCAATCGCTATCACGGCCGGTTAACTAGAATACCGGAAAAAAATCATTCATTTTAGGATGTCCATTCTTATGTTGGTTTTAGACTGTCCAACTTAATTTGCTAGTTGAACAAAATCAATTGAGCCAAATAAGTTGCTGACGTCAGAACAGGAAGAGTAATGTATGTTATGACATGACTACATTACAAAGTACCCAAAACCAATCAACATATTTGAAATATATTCCATCACCTCCTTAAGTATGTCATATAGCGTTAAGTAGCTTAAGCAAATAGTGGCTTGGCTGCTTGAAGCTGCTACTTTGCTACTTGACCAGGATGAATGTCATTTAATGCGAAAGTAATTTTGAATCTAGACTCAAATTGCCTAAGTCGGCTTCCAAAAAATGCAAAAATGATAAATGATAACTAGATGACTATCCATCCCAAAATTATTCACAGGGAAAATTGAAAACAAGAAGGACTACATTTATCTGGGAACACGCTGTCCAAATTCAGTTTTTAATTGATATATTGACAAGGAAGTGGAAAATGGATATTTTATTTATTATTATTATTCTAGATTGGAGCAAATTCCGAATTCAAAATCATATATAACATAGGCAGTATGTGACAGACCATTCAATTTTCATCAAAAACTTACACTGACGGTCATATTCCTTGTCTTGAATAAATTAAAGAAGTTTGAGTTATGTAAAATGTTATCCTTATTGCACTAATTTTTAAAAAAGTGCTCCCAGATTTCAGATAGTTCACCAAGAGCATGCAATTGTTTTTCAGTTCATATTACATTTTTAGATTTAGTGAACGAACGCTTCATATTTGTCAATAATATTGACAAATTATATAGTCGTCAAAGGCCTGTAAATAGTTAATTGGACTATGCCCGCCCATTCCAGTCTTGTATCAGGCGTGGGCTGGCAATGAATTTGAAAACTTAATCAAAGATAAAATCGTTTATAATATATTTTTGTTCAGTCAGCTTCTAAACATAATTAATTAATTGGTCAATATAATTACCTACCCCTAAAGCTATAAACCTCCTGTCTGTCATAATCATAATATATACTTTAGAAAATAATTACCTATAAGGCCATACGGAGGTGAAATGGAGGAATAATAAATGTTTTAATTACATAAATATCATGCTTCCAATGCCAGGGCCGTGTCCATCTGTAAAAGCGGAAGCGGTGGAGCGGCGGAGCGACGATGTTGGCACATCTCAATCAATTTGACAGTAAAGCTGACCAAATTATCTAATGACTTATTTCCCGAAATAAATAAAACAAATTATAGAGCGTTACTCATTTGTCCCGTACGCTATATGAAATGAGCTGGTTGAGAAATAGCCACTCATCGATTCAGCGATAATGATTATGAAATGTCTGTAAAAAATAACAGGTTCTAGGTTGCCTACCATTATCATAGAAAATCTAACCTCGGGTCGCCGTCGCCAGTCTAGTTTTGCAAATTCCAACACTTGAGTTGTTCCATATTGCTTCACAACCAACAAGTTTTCAAGTTGAAACGAAAGAGTCAATTCACTTCCCAATAAAGGAAAATGATTACGGAATCCGGCCTATTCCAGGAGTTCAAGCTCATTTCCCAAGCCTGTTGGAAGCCCCTTGGCGTCCCATACAATTGGGATGAGGACACAGGAAGGCTCAAGGCTGATGGGAGAATCTTCCTCCGATTCGCACTTATCATCGGGGCTGGAGCCATTCCGCAAATGGGATTTTCCCTCCATACCCATGTCACCCACGACAGCATCATCCCTGAAAACCATCCCATTGATGAGAATATGAACTCCCTAACGCTGATCTTGGGCTATGGCTTGTTCTTCTCATGTATGGTATGTTTCATAATCTCCCTGGACCCAAGCTTGTTGGAACAATTCGTCACCCAAATGGTGGGATTTGAACGGAGCCACATAGCCAGGGAGAGTAAGGAAAGGAGGAATTTTCTAAGAAAGCGGAAGATTGTCCGGCTGGCCACCCTGACAATCAAAGTGGTACGGTTCTCCGCAGAAACATCCCTCCCATTGATGGCCATCGCTGTATCCCTGATCATGCCAGTTAATCCGGTGAATGTGGGTGCGTTCTTCCTTCCCAGAAGGATCCTCCCATCACTAACAATTTTGTCGCCGGAAATTATCCGGATTCTGGATACAGGATTGGGTGTGGCTTGGAACTGGATCGTTTGGTACATGGCGGTCAAGGCATGGTCCATCTTTGCTAATTTGGTTTTGATGGGTTGCGCTGGGATAACCACGGCTGTTTTGGAATTCGAAAGGTGAGTTGCTCAAGTCATGAAATCCAAATAAAATGTAAATTCTGAGATATTAATTTCTATGTAGAAAAATTATTCACCGGGGATCTGCGGAAGTTGAAAGCGCCACCCTAATGTACAGAGAAATCCAGTTGATTTCCCTCCTCTTCAACAAACTAGTCTACATCATCCTGGTGGGGATGCTTATCGATGGGGTCACCCTGCAAATGTTTTGCACTGTGAACCTCCTCTCTAAAAAGGATCAAGGGGTGTGGATGGCCATCCTCCTCCTCCTCATCCTGGCAAATGGGGTGGTTTGCGTGATCTGCATGTTTGCATTCTGTGGAGAGGTTCATGACACTTCAAGTAAGTGTATGGCAAAGGTGAATTTCCATTCCTCGGAAATGGTCATGGGGACATTGAAACGGAAGGAATTCAAGAGGAGGCTAAGGTCACTTCCCCTGGTGAAGGTCAATTTTGGGAGCATGAATTATATTGAGAAGATGACCCCGGTTGTGTTTCAGCACTTTACCACGGAGAAAATAATTGATTGCATGTTGCTGGGCCAGGTAGTTTAATAATATGAAGGGGCGGGGCAAGCCGAGACATATCATACTTAATTGTATCAGAGTCATCAAATTATAGATTATAAGTAGCACGCACAAGACATGCTCCATATTATGGGAAAGGATAGTAATTTAAGCAGAGAGAATACAGAGCATTTACATTGATGCGTTATTTAATTGTCCTTCATCATCTTTAATCTATCCACTATTTTCGAAAATACTTATTAATTGACAAGTGTTCGCAGTGGGAAAAAATAGCAAAGGCTACATTTACCTGCAAGCACAATTGACAAATTTATTATAGTTTTAATAAACCCAATTAACAATGATACAATATTATTTTACATGGCAACAAATTCAGAATTCAAAAAAAAGTTCTCTAAAAATAAACGCCAAATGCAAACCGAACCACATTTCTTTCCCATGAAGGCTTTCAGTTTATATCACACATTCAAAACAATTTCCAAACGAGCAAAAGCCAAGATCGCCCAAGCCATGATCAAAATCCACTCAAAAATATTTTACATGTTGGACTTGCAAATTCATGAACCGGTGTGAGAGAGTCAGGTTAGCCATAAAACTAATTACATAAATGCAGCTGGTTAAAAGCTGATATTATCCCTAGCCTTTAATATAGATCATATTACTAACATAGATGATTTGCTAACAAGGGCTAATATTTTAATTAAACGAAAGGGAGCTGCTGATCCCAATGGTCAGAGAATGATTGGAACGGAAGGAATTCAACAGGCTTCTCATATTTTCCGCTTGGTAGGCTTTGTTTATCTTCACTACTCAATACTTACACCAAGTTTGTAACCACCTACTTAACAGGTTGTGGTATTAATTGGATACAGCTGGAGTGAAGCAAGGATGCGAACAAATTTTCCCATGCAAATCACATGCAAGTCATGCAATTTTCGACAATGATCATTTAATGAACTATTTACATTGAAAATCGACTTTATCTATCTTCAAATTTGACATAACATCAACTAGTACAATACTGCTTTCTCGTGCCGCTCCCTCTTCTTTCTCAACAATTCGATAGATAAAAAACTGATGATGAGGATATGTCATAAATTACGTCAATACTTTAAAGCATATATGCAATTCAATGTAAGCAACTCTCAATGTGAACTCGTAATAGGAGTATGTAAGTATTTTAAACAAATCTACTTGAGTGTCATTTGAAGTGATGGATTATTTTGGGCCCATTTTCGTTGCTTAAGTGATAATGATAGAATTTTATTGCATGAATAATTGAAATCAAACAATGCTGTAATTTAAAATAAAAAGTATAATTCAAGCGGCTTTTATTTGTCATTCGTGGAATTGCATTTCATTTTTTGACCTTAGTAACACGGCGGCCATGACCATGATATGATGCATCAACCCGTCAATGACCATCTCTATCATCCATCAACCAGTCGTATTTTTAATTTCACTGCGGTCAGGTCGGGAATGTCGGACAACTCAAGGTGAACACCATTTGCGATCGTCTTTACGTTAGAATTCCTCAAAATTGAGGTTGAGATTTACAAATAAGCAACGTATAATCGTAAACAATTTTTTTCTACTCAACGAGTAAAATGCCCTCCAGAAATTTCCAAATCCTTCCACAATTTACATTCAAATTCGTCATCTTATTAGTCTACTTGTTTCATAATGGTGGTCAACCACACACCCAAAAATTTAATGAAGAGATATTGAAAAATATAAAAGTACACACTCCCTCCAATAACCCAATTTTGGCTAGTTTCTCGAAAAGTTTATTCTCAATTTGGGGAGATTCAACTCATCCCATTAATTTCCACAATTTCAACGAGTTTGGAGATAATAGCTGTCTTATGGTAATCACAAATTTCTTGGGAGTTGATATCATAGGGATCAGTTATCCAGTAATCATTCGCCGGCTGGTCCCCGCCATATTCCATGTGAACTGGTTTGATACGCGACAAACTCGCCCATTCCAGTGGGCCGCTGACCACTCGCACAAAAATCCAAACGAGCTCATTTCATCATGTTTCTTCAGTAACGGGAGTGGGATCCCATTCGAAGATAAATATCCAAAGGGCTGTACTCTCATCGATTTCTTCAAGTTTTCTATAAAATCCAAGCCATGGACGTGTCAGGTGGAAGTGATCCTGTTCCCTCCACGAATCACGGGTGAGGCATACATTGAGATGAAGAAACACTTCCCGTCCCTTGATATGGACGTTGTTGTGGAGTCTAATTTTTGGTTTTACAAAAGAAAGCCGGGGAAGCGGTACGTCCTTGATGACGACTTCAGGAAGTTTCTGCCCAGTAGGATTCCAATAATTCATATATTAGCTGTTCCGCTGAAATCATGGACTGGCTTATCCGAACAACAGGCTCTAATCCGAAACTGGATCGGATCTGCATTGAAGCCAGTTGACGGATCTCGAAATTTACAGGCAAAAAACAAGGCATTTTTTATTGCAAAAGTGTCACTGGAAGGATCCCCTGTCTCAGGCGCAGAATATTCATATCATATTACTTCTTTGGATTTCCTTTACCCAACTGCCTTAGGTACTGAAGTGGAAATGATATCAAGAAAAATATCGCCAGGAAGCAAACTTTCTAAGCTTTATAAATTGTCACTCGTAGCCCGGTCAGAGAAACAATATTGGGGAATAAATTACAAACCTTCCATGAGCCAATTGCCTACTAGTAACCATCCAAGGACACTAATGAGATTGACAAGCATGTTTCAAAACACGGATGACCTCAATCCACACATGATAGCCCAGTTGGTGACTTCCATAATAGGAAACTACAGCTGCCAATGGGGAGGCCCAGATCCGAACGTCATGCTATGTGAGAATGACCAACTCGAAAATAGTATTGAACTCCGAGAAAAAAACAAATTTATGATCCCACAACTATGGATTAATTTTGGAGGAAGTGGGAAGCTCCACCTGCCCCTCAACATTCCAAATCCGTTTGAGGCCCTTCGGTTTGTTAGCTGCGGCATTAGGGGCACCCAATCCTATGCATTTGGGGAACTAGTAAATGTTTACGATGCGTATGTTTGGAGCCATATTATTGCATGTATAATCTCTGTAGTTTGGATTTGGAACCTGCTGGGAAAGCAGTTTCAAAGGGATGGCTTGTCCTCCAGAGCATTCTCACTCTTAAAAGTTCTCCTGGAGCAAGGGGGTCCCTTCTCAAGCACCGCAACCACGATATCTGCAGGTTCCCCGGTTAGGTTACTGCTGGGAATATTTTTATTGGTAGGGATCGTGCTGAGTAATGGCTACAAGAATAGCAACGTCTACAAGATTGTCACCCAGAGGAAGCCCCTTCCTTTCGAAACATTCCGACAACTGGTTGATCATCAGTATAACGTCTATACAAGTTTAAATTATATTATTATTGATCAGCAGAATATAAAGGAATTGCTACTCATCGTCAACTCTAGTGCCCCAAAAAGTCATGAACTTATATACAATGGTCATGTTAAATGGTCAACGTATCACAGTGTAGCTTCGGAGATTTCTCACAGAAAATCGCAGAGGGAATATTACAGCTCAAATTATAAAACAAACGAGCTTATTTACAATAACACCCGGCTTCATCCTAAAAAATTACTAGTCCAAGTTTTGGAGGAGGGTAAGTCCAAATTTGGAGATTGGAAGTCAATGAATTTGGATTTTCTTTCGAGTAGATTGCTGATCAAGAAAGATTTGGAGAAGCTGTATGCAGAGCTGGAGCAGGAGGAGCTGAAGAGGTCTCTACAGGAGTGTAACAAAACGGCACTGGTTGTGCCATCCAAATCACTGCATAACCACACACTCCAATTGGGAGAGAAGGGAAGTTTGGGGAAGGAGCTGTATTTTCAACCAGGGTTTGAAATCCATTTTGAGCATCTCCTTCCCATCCCACTTATTATCAGGCTGGGGAGATTCAAGGAAACTGGAATGGTGGAAATGTGGATGGGCTGGTTGGAATCAATTTTCCTAATGAAGGCGTATCAAAAACGGGAAGGTATTACTAGGGTGTCTAATGTGGATGTGGCGTCTCCAGCAAGTGCTTCCCTGGGTGGAAACATACTGGTCATATTTGTATTACTTTTGGGAGGACTTCTAATTGCGGTGTTGGGATTCATGTTGGAAATAATTGCTTATGCAGCACTTATTGTACCATGCTGGTTCAGACCCCGAACAGTTTAAACTAAAGTAAAGTTATTTAAAGGTACTAACGGTTTTTTTTAGTATGTATCGATTTAATAGTAATGCCATGTCACCCTCACCGTCCACCTAGCAATTATTTGTAATATTGAAATATTATTTAAGCGGCTATAAAACAGTATTAATGTATTTGGGTGATTAGGATTACATAAAAGTGATCGAAGAATGTACATGCTTTGCTATCTTTCAAACTTATATATTTCTTTATGACATGATGATGACAAGTAATGCAATCGTAGTTAATTTTATCAGTCATCAACTTATGGATTACAAATAGCAAGCACAGTCCATGTTCCATATTATGGGAATGGATAATAATTTAAGCAAAGAGAATACAGTACAGAGCATTTACATTTATGCTTTACTTAAACGACATTCCTTCTTTACTTCATCCACCATTTAAATAGTATGTTTTTTTTAATGAGGCTGAAAATACTTATTAATTGAAAATTGTTCACAGTGGGAAATAGAAAATAGCAAAGACAACATTAATTAACCTACGGACAATGACACAATATTATTTTACACCAGAACAAATTCAGAAGCATATTATACTAATATTCTGGCCGGTTCCATATCGTCCTGTTTCCTAGAATGAATATATTCCTTAACATGCTTAAATACGAGTTTGGGTCAAGTTAACTAGTTTTGATTGTAATGGCAGAGCAGTATAAATTACATGGGTGCAACGACCCATTCAACATGCTGTTTTCGGGATTCGAATTTAGTCGCTAGATACGAGCCTCGCGAATATTTTTTGATAATACCCCGGGGTCTGCACGTGCTGGATCCTTGTCTGCATCCAAATGCGAATCCTCAACGCGGACAAAAACGCGATGATGGTTATGAAACAGCCCCAAGTCCATACACTGGCTGCAGAGAACATAGTCAGGACATTGGGAGCATTTGTAGTTGATGGGTTTCACAAGGCAGATGCCACAGGTTATTCCTGCTAACGCCAATCCATCCGTTGGGCCTAAACACACGAAAAATAAAAATGGAAGCATGCAATTATTTGAAAGGTGCTCCGACACGCCCCAATTATATGTTGACTATAAAAATGCTGAGCATTTAAAAACTACTTGCATTGCACTGGCTCATCTGCAACAGCATCTTGTCGTGAGATGACCACATCCTGGACGTCTGCGGAACTGAGAGACGGAACAGGACCGGTCTCCTTGAATAGGACCACTTTGATATTTAAACTATTCCTGGGGTCGCCCTTTTGAGTCACTTGACCCTGACCATTCCTTCGTATATTTGGCTGCACAGAGATGTAGAAACTGTTGGCAGGGCTAATCTTTTCAAACTTCCGGTACGGCTGCACATATCTAGACCATGAATGTAAGGCTCCCTGAAAAAAAATCATAATGGCCTTTACTTTGCAGCAGAACTTGTGAGAAGAAAGAATTCTCAGCATGTCATGGGCGGATTTTTTTTTGTAATTTTTGCTGTTGTTACCATATCCAAGTGAATGAAGTAGTGTACTCGGAAGCAGTCGCAGTCCATTCCCACATCTGCTATCCCCTGGGAATTTCTGAACATGAAGCACGTAAGGACAATATCACCGGAACTTGTCATGACGGTTCGGAGCAATATGGGAGTGGTCATTGATGTGACCACCACAGGATCAAAATAGACCAAGGCATTTTCTCCAGATGGAAACTTCCCGTATTCCAGGCCAATTTGAAATATATTGCTACTGACCTTCTTTACCCGGTGCTGTCCCTCCAAGTGGGAGAGAATGGATGACTCATCCACAGTAGCTTTACAGTCCTTCCATCCCAAATTCCGAGAGCAGAATAGTTTGGTAGCCGGACTACATCATCGGAATAGTTGATAATGATTGATTAGTGATAATAATGCCTGGGTAGTTTCAACTGAATTCTGGATTAAGGCAAGTCATTTGATTTATATGAATATGCTTACTTGAATTTGCAAATAGCCTCATGGCTGTCCAAATCCTTCCTCGCTACTTTGGCAAGGCAACCTTCCTTCCCGAAAGGACATTGAAATTCCACCGTATCTAGCAATGACTCCAAGGCCTGGTTCCGGATGTCTTCCTTGTCGTAAGGAATGCGACATTGTGGGCAGTGGGACAGTGGCTTGCGACAACTCAAGCAAATATTGTGACCTTTCCTACACTGGACAATTTCATGTCTGGGAATTTCTAAGCAGATTGGGCACGCTAGATGGTTCGTTAAATCAATATCGTCCATGATGGGATTTGGGGTGGCAAAAAAACGCCCAGAACTGTTCTCAAATAGTTGATGCTACGATCTGTTTTGAATTTCGATTTGCCGTTGGAGGTCCCGGACTTCAGCTACTTCTTCACCAGCCTCTTCTTCAACTCGTGAAGTTCAACTGGATTGTAAGAAAGTGAATGATTCTGCATCTGAAAACCTTTGTCGCTTTTCGTTCTAGAGTTAAGAACCTGAATTTTATCTCTCCAGCTAATGTACAATTAACTTTCAGGCCCTACTTTAGGGATGGAGAGTCTACCCAAACCGAAGTTACAAAATTAACCAAGAAGAGCATGTATTTATTTTTCAGTTCACGTCATGAGTTTCTCTGAAATGAAATGAAATGTGAGATGTAAATCGGCCTGCATTTTTTCCTCGAATGCGTTCAATTTATTTTACACCATCAAAACAACGTACAAACGAACAAAAGCTAACATAACCCCATGCCAATATGTTTAATGTATGTTCCTTGGGATAACCCAAGTCAGGATCAAAATCCACTCATTTTATATTTTACATGTGGAAGTTACCAAATCATCTTGGGCTTTCGTGTTCATTCAAGAAACCCTGTGAAATGCCGGTTAGTCATATGAAACAAGTTAAAAGGTGATATTATTTCTAATAGTCTTTCACTTAGGTCACAGCCTTAACATGGATTCTAACATATATGCAAGCATGTATTAATTTATTTTCGGAGAATGTTGACAAGGGAAAGATAAGATAACAAGGTATAATTTTGTAATGAAAGGCAGCTGCGGATCCCAGTAATAGTCATATGATGATTGGAACAAAAGGAATTCAAGAGGATGCTAATTGTAAGGTCCTTTCCCTTGGTCAAAGTCAATTTACGTTTGTGGTGGATTGAACTGACATGCATGATTTTACTTAATTTTGTTATTCACAAAATACGATATAATATCCAGTTGCTAATATTAATCATTCTTAGAATTCCTCTTATCTGTTGTCTTCTCGATGCTTGCCTTAATTATATAACTATACGAAAACACTGGTTGGGATAAAATTGACGATTAATACTTAAAATAATAAAAAATGGTTCGTCGGGGAACCGAAAAATCGCAGACCCAAATTTTTCTCCCTCTCAAAAAAAACTTTTTTTATTTCTCCCAAATTTTTCACTCCTCTCAGAAAAAAAAGAATTTTTCTCTCCCACAAAAAACAACTTTTTTTCACTCCTCCCAAATTTTTCTCCCTCTCGGAGCAAATTTTGAAATCATATTATATAGCCCAGTTCATTCCCATAAATTGTGGAATAATTATAAAGCAGATACTGAGGTTCTTATTCCTTACTTTGACTATGATTACATTCGAGTAGTTAATTTGTAGATATTATGAGTTTCATTGCTTTTTGTTACCTTATCAAATTCCTTTGTTACCTTCACATGAAAGCCATCAATACCCCCCCCCCCCCACCCATGTTGCTGAATGTGAAGCAAGTAAAGATAAAAGATATGTTCTATGTTCTAAAAAGTTAAAATTCCACCGGCTTATTGTATCTCAAAATCTTGATAATATATGTATTCACATGTCAAATATGTACACTATTGAAATTGATTGATTGATTGGTTTTATTAGCCGTGTAGTGGCAGGTATCAATTATTACTATTGCTCGTACTACTCTAACACAGTACAGAAAAGCCGATATAACACCAGGTCATTTCCTGCCTGAATAATTCAATTCTGTTATTAGTTATTAGACAAGTGCTTAAGCTGACACAACCGTTAGCAATGCATAAATTTCACTCTCATGTATGTATTCTACCTCCATTCTTAACTACTTTGTGCTCGTATGTTTACGATATTCTTAAATCTTAAATCAAGCAACTCTGACGATGAGTCACATGAGTGGGATAAAACTGAATTACATTACAAACCATCTACTGAAACGCGACAACCCCATCCTTCTTATGAAACCAATCCAACCACTTAACCCGAAAACGTCCAGCCTTCCATTTGCGAAGCCTGATTCTCAACCTCTGAATCCCATGTCCCTTCACCCATCTCCCGCAAGCGGCCACCCTTCCAACAGCAATCATCCCCCAAAACACAACTCCCCAGAAGGCCACGTAGCCCAGACAAAACAGCCCCAAGGGGGAGTT
>JAQIXQ010001294.1:0-15766 GCA_034700485.1 Pseudosinella alba | reverse complement strand
TTGATGTAGTATTGAATGTAGTATTTCAAAATTAATGTGTAATTATAAGCAAGTTAAAAAATTAAAATTGAATAAATATTTCGGTTACTGCAATTAAAATGCCCATCACTGCATATATGAAATTCACTTTGCAAAAATTGTCCGTTAACTCCACCTTCTCCACCATCAGAAAACAGACGCTAAAGCAGACAAAGACGGAACTGGATTGCATGATTTTGATAAAGTAGAGGTCTGGATCATTTGTGCATAACTACTTTTTATTTAGTTAATTTTAGTTACTAAATTTAAATTTAATTTTGGACACTGCTTCTATTTATGTAACTAATATATTTCCTATTTTTCATAATAGCTATCTGAAAATATATCTCATTGAAACGCGAGATAAATTATTATGGCCGTTTTGTTGATATCGAGTTTTATGATTTTTGCTCTGATTATGTACGATATTTGATGAATGAATTGTATAATTAATACCTCACGTGTTACATTTCGGTTTCAGAACAAAAATGGCAATAATATAATCCAGATACACCCAGATACTCAGATAAATAATGAGTTGAACTTTAATCCAAAACATTTAAATTAAAGTAGTACATAAAAGGACATAATCACCTTATCTTACTGAACCTTAGTGAAATATATGCGTATATTATTATGTATTTCATTAAAATTACAAAAAGTACAATCATAATGTGAAATGAGCATTGGTAAGTAGAATGTCATCTCCCGGACGTTGTTTGTGTGGGACCAAGGTTATTGCCTATAAAAAGAGATATTAATTAAAGTTAAAATAATTATAGTTAAACGCATTTTTCACAAATAAAATATTTATATGCAAAAAAGCACAGGGGGAAACATTACCAATCGTCGTCATCTCCATTTCATATACAATCAACTTATAACTGAAACCAGATGCGTCACTGCCTCCAATATTTGGCTCTGGAGCCATTCAAGTTAGAAGCCCTACCAGGTTTGACTTTAGCACGCTTGCTCGATTCATATTGACCCCTGGTCTTAGAGAAATCAGCTTTTCCGTAATAACTGAAGTCGCGATTTTTAAATGCGGTTACTTTCTGCAACTTCGGAAGCTTCTCCCATATGCCAGGACCACCAAGTTTATCCTCGGCGTAAAACGGATGACCATCCTTCGCGATGAGTTCCAGATTTTGCAAGTTTGGGAAGCAGTACAGGAACTCGAAACTCAATTCATGAGGGCACCCCTCCAGACGGAAATAGTTTAGGGAAGGGACCGCAACGGATGAGACTCCGCACTCACGAATGGTGTTCTTTCTTTCAGCTTTCACCTTCGGATCCCTCGAAGAATCTTGGTCCCATATGCTTAGCTTGCATGTTTCTAGCTTAGGAAAGTACTTCAGCCAAGGGATAATGTCCCCTCCAGCAACCAGCTCATCCGTTTCCTTTCGTAAAGAGAAATCCAAAGAGACCAGATTCGGGGCCTTGAAGGACAGGAAGGCTTCATTCACTTGGCTCTTCTCAGTGAAGCGTTCCATTTTCAGCTCAACCAGACTGGGCAGCTCTACGAAGTCCTTAATCTTAACCCAGTCGCTGTGATGTACTTCCAATTTCTTTACCGTTTCAGAGCAACTCTTCATCAAGAACGTAATCATCCCTGGTGGTACGGCTACCTGACCCAAACCGTTACTATGAATCTTCAGTGTTTCCAGGTGATAAAGACTTGGGAAGCTGGGCTGAGCCAATAAAAGTTTTAAGTCTTGAGCGACGGACAGGTCAAATTGACAATAATCCAATCCGCTTATCTCAAGCGCTTTCAAGTTCGGCAGTAGAGAGAGGACATCAAACACAAGTCGGTAGAATTCCGGAAAGCTCCCCGCTAAATCGCTCTCAAACTCGAGCCTATTGACGTGATCTCCATGTTTGCGGAGAAAGTTTAGAGCGTGAGTCCAAGAGAGGTCACGGTAACGTGACCATTTAGCTTTCCCTCTGTATGTTTTGGCTTGAGTGAGAGTGTAGACTCTCAACTGGATGCATTTAACTTCATAATCCCTACTTGTAAGAAGCTGTTTGGACGCCGTTTCTTCGGACGATGAGTGCTCCCTTCGCTCTACTCGCACTTGAATGGAATGGGGGGCTTCGAAAAGTTCTTGAAGAATTGGATCCGACATTTCCTGTTTCAGCCGCTCGTACTCCTCTCGGCTCCTGAAGAAGTGCCACTTGGCATTATATCTGTTTTCGAGTTCGTACAGGAGTGATATTTCCTTCAACTTATGTAGCATCTCCCAAATTCCAGTTCCACACAGGAGTGCCCTTGCCCGTGTGAGATATTGAGATTGAGGCACGAGATTGGACCAATGTATTTTTAAATATTCCAAATTAGGGAAGCCTTTCAGGAAGTCAAATTCCAGCATGACGTCACACTTGTCAAATAGGAGCGATGTTAAAGAGGGAACCGAGTCGGTCAAGGGACACAATGAACTGGAGTCATCATGGCTAAGTTTAGTGCAATCCATTTTCAATTCATCAGGATACACATCAGATAAGTCATCATCTTCATATGCACATTGAAAGACCGACAATTTGAAGCTATGCAGACTTGGGAAGAGCTTTGACCACGAGACAAGTTGCCTGCCATCGAGAAAATCAGCTTCATTCCTAGCCAGTTCGACTTCCAAGCTGACCAGGTTGGGTGCCCCCAGGGAACGAAGGATAACCGGAACAATCTTCCCAGCAGTGCATTTCAGCAAGGAGAACTCGGTAAGATTGGGGAACCGGGCAGGGCTGGACACTTCCACCATCCACTTGCAACGGCAGGGGCACAAACGCAACCTTTTGAGTGTGTTGGATGAGGACATCACAAGGAACTTGATGAGGCAATCCGGCACAGTCGGGTCTCCACAGCCGGAGCAAGGCATTGACAGAGTCTCCAGCTGCGGAAGTTGTGGGAAGGACTGCAGGCACCGTTCCAGTATCTCCAAGGCCTCAACTGTTGACCCATCAAACGTTATAATTTCGAGAGCAGACATATGGAAACTCTTCAGATTTGGAAGGAGAGACAGGAGTTGGAATAGGAAGTCACAGAACTGGCCAAACTCCTTGTATACGTACGCTTCATATATCTCAACAAACCACAAGTGGTCTCCAAATGTCTGAAGGAACTCCATAGCCACTTCCCAGTACTCTTCTTGGGCAACCTCACCGTCCGCATAGGAATCCCAATCCCGCCAAAATGTAACTGACCTCCCAACAAATACATTTCTTCCGGGGGGATGATTAATCATTGACTTTTTGAATTGCTCCATTTGTTCCCACTGATCCAGTGACTTCCATCCTCGAAATCTGTGCCCTAACTCGTAGTATGCTCGAGATGCCTCAGGTATCCATACTTGACCTGTGAGTGGGCTGCCAAAGTCGTATCCCCTTTTCTGTGGGTGATTCTCCAGGAAATTATCCACTCCGTGGTTCCACCTCTTGCAGACTTGGCGACAGGTGAGGACATCATTCGTTTTTAACCATGGGAAGATGTGGGGCATCACCTGATAAATGTACATAGCCAGAAGTTAATTTTTAACTTTAATTGCCTAATGACGAATACTATTCCACATTATAAAATTAGAAATGGTTTAAAAAATTTCCACCCAGATTGGACGCTCACCTGATCAAGCAACCAAGTGTACTTGTTCTTCATCACGCGACCTTCAAGCCAGGGATATGCTCGGAGTACATTCTCAATGTCTCTGGAGTCCATCAAGTGGGGCAGGATTCTTTCCCAGACCTGTGCAAAAGCGGAAATATAGTTTAATTAATTATTATTAATTAATAAACTGAGTTGATATGTAAGTTTTAAAAAAATGACAATATAATATACATGCTCACCTCCACCGGGAAGATCCCGAAAGGACTGACATGATCAGCCTCCGCTTGTTTCTCCGAGCTGACGCACTTCCGGAGCTCAGTGATCACCTGGTTAAGCTTGTCTCGAGCTTCTTCCACCTGCAGCAGCCTCCCTTCCCAAACCTAAAAAGGACAATGGTCATAATAATTAATAAAATATTATCCAATCTCAGTTACATGCCTCCAGTTCCTCCGAATGTAACTTAACTATTGCTAGTTTAACTGTTAGATATCCAAATTATTTTACCTCCACCGAATAAGGTAAGAGCGGGTTGGTCACCTTCCTCCTCCCACTTTTAATGCTGGCAAGCCCCCGTCCAACCTCCCCAACTTGATCGAGCAACTGTTCCATCTCCTCCTCCATCATCCTACCGGAGTGGGGCGTTAGGTCAGGAACCCCCGAGGAGCAATCCCTCCCTCCAACTTCCTCCGAGCCGGAACGGGAAGTTGAAGCAACAGCACCTGCTCCACTCCCCGCCTGTCCCCCGTCATCTGCCATCTTGTCACCGCATCTGTCCATTTAGCTAAAATACATATCAACATCATATACAAAAATGATAATTAGGTTAATTAATGCTTTAAATGCACGGTAAGTAAACAAGATTAATTAACAAAATCAATTAATTAGTTTGTTAAAACGAACTTAAAGTATCTACAAGTATTACAACTTACAACAGGTGAGAGGATGAATAATTTTGGTTGATTAAAAATTCCCAACGACAATCAGTCCAACTTGTCAAGTTAATGCTCAATGAGTTTTATAACTAACTGCATGAGCACATTAACTACTCAAATTAAAATTAAACTGCTCACAAGGAACAAAATTAATTCAGCAGAGCAAAGGCAGGCTTGTCGAACGAAACAAAACAAACACCGAATGAACAAGAAAGAGTCTTGCTGCAAGAAGGCCAAACAAGAAGTAAAACCCATTCAAGTCCATCATCACTTCATCATCATCAGATTCAGATCAGCTGTTCCCGCCGAAATGAACTTTCTGAGCTGGGGCTCTGTGGAAGGCTTTGGGTTTCATTTGGCTTTGTTCTTTCTCCTACAGGGACGCTTCTGCAGAATTACTCTGCTCATAGCAAAAAGCAAAAACTCGAAATGAAATTGAAATCGAATGGACGTGCCATTAGTTATTAGTTGCCACTCGATTCGAGTGGCTTATTAAATTTAAGTAACTTTATTCTAATCTTCAGGTAACAATTTTTAAACATGTTTACGACATAATCTACTTGTAAATGCCATGTCATGTCCTCTCATATCACACCATTTTCAAACAAATCTTCGAGGGATTGAACAATCTCCTCCAAAAAATTTGTATTTTTGTGCATTCCGGTGTCAACATCTTTACTGTTATCATGACCCTTCTCATCTTCTGCTTCGTTCCTTTCCGCCGGTCTCAGGGCATAAACTAATGACGGGATTGACACCAGCAGCCCAAACAACTCCGACCTCCGGTAGCGCCTCTTCAAGTTGGGAAGAGAAAAGCCAGGATATGGCTGCACCTTCAGCTCCCTACATGATTCCAGGAATGCGTCATGATAAGTGAGGAGAAACTGATCCTTTCCACGGATTCTTATTGGAGCTCGAACGCTGGAATAAAGGAACTGGGCTAGGTCCATTGTGGGACAAGCCTCTCTAAAATATTGCAAGTCGATGAAGGCAGCCTGGACAGATAGTCCGGTGGAGTCGTAGCGAAAAAGCATGTTGTTGACCCAGCAGTCCCCGTGTGTGCCGGTAAGCCATGGCTCTGTAAAGTAATTTTTTGTCTTAGAAAATTATCTTTCCAACAGTTACTTTTATGAACGAACGCATTAGCTTTATGTTTGCATATGGTCACCTCTACTGTACTCCTTATCCTCCTCAGGGGGCACACGGAGCATATCCTCATAAACCTCCTCGGGAATCCCCTGCCCCTCCAAGAACTTCCGCTTTATATTTATGACGTCGGCATCCATGACCCTTTGAAATGCCAAAGGGACGGGATGATCCTTCCCCAGGGAACCCTCAGCAAACTTTAGAATCATGTCATGAATTTGATTATAGTAGCCCTTCAGCTTCATGTTCCAGCCCTCGTCAGAATATGTTTGGTCCACCAAGTTGGGATATTTTTCGGAGAGCTTGGACCACCCATTCTTCTCTTTGTAGGCCCAGGCCAGTGCATGCCATTTTGCCATTTCCTTTATGGCCACTGTAGCATGCTCCATGTCCAGACCTTTGAAGCGGTTCTGCATCACAAATTGGGAGTGGCGGAGGTCCGTCAGAATTATAAATGTTTCGTTGGCCCATTCAGTCCCCTTCCATTTCTCAGAGGGGGATATCCCAATATTACCCCCATGAAATGGGGCTGAAGTTAGCCCAGCACTCTCTTCATCAGCCCCAGATTCCCTCAGAACTTGATTTAGTTTTGGGAGGAAGTCCTGGTAGAAGAATAGCTCCTTCTCAAACACCTTAATTTCCTCCACAAAAGCTCGCATATCCCCATCCTCTGGGCTGAGTTTGACGATGAAGTGGTTGACCCCATCCTCCCCTTTAAAGATAATCTCAACTGCGTAGATAGTGCTTAGGTAATTATCCCCTGGTTTGGAACCGAAGTTAACACTGAACTTTTCAACTGGTTTACCAAATGCAAGCTCCAAAAAGTTTCTGGTTATAATGAAATGCTTTGGATGCAGCCCCTGATTATTATAGCAGTCTTCGGCCTTTGCTAAATTTCCACTATTTTCTTTTTTGAAATCCATTTTAATCGGAAAAGGTTCTGTTCCCTTTTGATAATTTTAAATCGGACAACAATATCATTTAACCAACCCAGACTGACTAAATGAACTTGTCCTTGTGGCTGCTAATACTAATATGGAATGGATTGTGTATTACTATTAAATTAAATATCATTTATCTCCACGTAACAAACCCATGCCTTCCATAAGTTATGTTTTTGGTCATATGTATTTTTATTTGATAAAGATCGTGAAGAGATATGTGCAAATGAAGTTCATGAAACATCACATGAATATGATGCTCGGATGTTCAAGGTCACCTTTCCATTGTGGGCAGTGGGCAGCGACCACATTTGCAGTGAATATGAATGAATCACGAATGATATGCGTGATGATAATATGCTTACCTGACTAGAAGTCTGTTATTTTTTGCCTACATAGGTATGTGTTTTGCTGACGCATTGCATAACTTGGCTTCGTTTGACATGGTTTGATGTGTCTTGATATGACAAGCAAGTGGGTTTATAATTATCATTTGAGTGATGTTTTGGATGCAAAAAAATGAAGAATCCAATTATGTGCTAAATATTAGATAGAAATCAAAACCATTTTGACTTGGTTCTAATATTTAACATATTTAACGCTATTAACACAATAACGTTCCAACTCTAATTGTTTAATATTCAATGAGTTCTGGGATTGGGCTATAACTAACTATTCTAATGCATTTAATGGAATAAAATTCCGTTACCGTCGGTTCTTACATGTTACCAGTTGCAAAATCCATACGATGCACATTTAGATAGAAGCGTGTCTGTGAAGAACAAAGCAAAGCAATCCCAGAGCCTTCCACAGTGCCCCAGCTCAGAAAGTCCAGTCGGCGGGAACAGCTGATCTGAATCTGATGAGTTGAGTTGAGTCGAGTGTGAGAAGTGATGGATTTTGCTTCTTGTTTGGTCCTGCAGCAAGACTCTTCGTCATTCCATGTTTTGTGTCGTTCGACCAAGCAAGGTGCCTGTGCTCCCTTGAATTATTTTTTTTTCTTGTGAGCAATATAATTTTAATTTGGAGTAGTTAATGTAGTTAGTTGTAAAACTCAAATTAACTTGACAAATTGGATTGATTGTCGTTGGGAATCTTTAATTAGCCAAAATTATTCATCCTTTCCTGTCACCTGTTGTAAGTGGTAGTGGTTATATTTGTAGTTGCTTTAAATTCGTTTAACAAACTAGTTAATTAATTTTGTTAATTACTCTTGCTTACCTACCATGTCAATTAAATCAAGTACTTAAAATATTAATTGCTAGTTAAACTGGTAGTTTAATTATCATTTTTTATGATGTGTTTTTAGCTGAATGGAGGGGTGCAGTGACAAGATGGCAGAGGATGACGGAGGGCACGCAGGGAGTGGGGCAGGAGCTGTTGCTTCAACTTCCGGTTCCGGCTCGGAGGAAGGTGGTGGAGGTGGAAGGAGGGATTGCTCCCCCGGGGTCCCTGACCTAACGCCCCATTCCGGAAGGGGGATGGAGGAGGAGATGGAACTGTTGCTCGATCAAGTTGCGGATGTTGGACAGGGGCTTGCCAGCATTAAAATGGGGAGGAGGATGAGGACCAACCCATTCTCGAGTTTTTCGGCGGAGGTGAAATAGTTTTGATAATTAGCAGTTAATTAATTCAACTGGGATTTGGAGAAGCTGGAAGGATCAGGGATGTAACTGAAAATAAAATTATATGACCATTGTCTATTTCTAGGTTTGGGAAAGGAAGCTGCTGCAGGCGGAGGAAGCTCGAGACAAGCTTAACTGGCTGGTTACAGAGCTCAGGAAGTGGAAGGTCGACATCGAGAAACAAGAGGCGGATAATGTCAGTCCTTTTGGGATGTTCCCAGAGGAGGTGAGTACTGAGTACACTCTTTTTCATTCTAAGTTAATATTAATTGTTAATTAGCGAATTCAGTTTGTAAAAAATTATGGTTGACGTGACAAACAATTTATGTTATTTTCACCCGTTTTTGTAAAGGTTTGGGAAAGGATTCTGCCCAACGTGGTGGACTCGAGGGACATTGAGAATGTGTTCCGAGCATATCCGTTCCTTGAGGGTCATTTGATGAAGAACAAGTACACTTGGTTGCTTGATCAGGTGAGCATCCAAACTGGATGGACACTTTTTGCTCAATTGTTTATCAAGTATAATTCCTTTCGAGCAATTAAGGTTGGAATTGGAATTAATGTGTTGGCTTTATATATTTTCCAGGTAATGCCCCACGTCTTCCCATGGTTGGGAACGAAGGATGTCCTCATCTGTCGCCAAGTCTGCAAGAGGTGGAGCCATGGAGTGGATAATTTCCTGGAGAATCTTCCGCAGAAAAGGGGATATGATTTTGGCAGCCCGCTCACAGGTCAAGTATGGATACCTGAGGCATCTCGAGCATACTCCAAGTTGGCGTGGAGGTTTCGACGAGTGACGTTTAACCGGTGGGAAAAATTGGACGAGTTCAAACAGGCTATGATTATTCATCCCCCTGCAAGAAATGTATTTGTTGGGAGGTCACTGATGTTATATGACTCTGAGGAATCCTATGTGCGAGGCGACTACAGTGAGTTCTGGGAAGTGGCTATGGAGTTCCTGCGCCTCTTTGGAGACCATGTGTGGTTTATCGAGATATATGAAAAGTACATCCGCAAAGAGTTTGGCCAGTTCTGTGACTTTGTATTTCAACTCCTGTCTCTCCTTCCAAATCTGAAGAGTTTCCATATGCCCGATCTCGATATTTTAATGTTCGATGGGTCAACCGCTGAAGCAATGGAAGCCCTGGAACTGAGCCTGCAGTCCTTCCCACAACTTCCACAGTTGGAAACTCTTTTAATGCCTTGCTCAGGATTTGGATACAGGGAAAAATGGGAAAAAAATGGTTTACCTGATTGCCTCATCAAGTTCCTTGTGATGTCCTCCGCCAGTACCCTTAAAAGGTTGCGGTTGTGTCTCTGCCGTTGCAAATGGATGGTGGGAGAACCTGGAACTTCTGCTCTGCTGCCAAATCTTACCGAATTCGCCTTGTTGAAATGCGGTGCAAACAAGATTGTTCCGGTTATCCTTCGTTCCCTGGGGGCACCCAAGCTGGGAAGTTTGGAAGTCGAACTGGTTAGTCATGCAGCTGATTTCCTCATGGAAATGGTCTCCTGGTTAAAGCTCTTCCCAGGCCTACATAGCTTGAAGTTAAAATTTTCTTACTTTCGAAACTGTGGAAAGGACTATCATGTAGAGAACGTTGCGGACAGCTACAACTTGTCCCATGAAATGAAAATCGACTACAGTAATCCAGACCACCATCACTATGTTACCGTTCCGTCTGTAACATCGCTTGTGGTTGAGAAGTGTTCCGCTAGAATGAATTTCGACTTCTTGAAGTGCTTCCCTAACTTGGAGTATCTTAAGATAGATGGTTCCAGTCACCGGCCTCGTTATTTCGAAACGGATTTTCTGTGTGGAACCGGAATTTGGGAGATGTTCCACAAGTTGAAGGAAATAACAATCTGTGAGGACCTCCCGCATGAGTACTGGCTGGATGACGAGGCCTTTTCCAGGAGCAGGGAGGAGTACGAGTGGCTGAAACAGAAGATGTCGGATCCTATTCCTGAAGAAGTTTTTGAAAACCCGGATTCCATTCTGGTGCGACTAGAGCGGAGTGGAATAGAGGAATATCCTTTCAAACATGTGCCCAAGCACGTTCTGCTTACGAGTGGTGGGGATTACGAAGTTGGTTGCATCCAGTTAGGAGTCTACACTTCCACTCAGGCGAATGTGTTCCATGGAGCAGCTAAATGGTCACGTGACCTCTCTTGGATTGACGCTCTGAACTTTCTCCGCAGATATGGACATCACATCAAGCGGCTTGACTTTCAACGAGATTTAGCCTGGAGCTTTGATGGATTCTATCGACTTGTGTTTGAAGTCCTCTCTCTACTTCCAAACTTGAAAGATCTTGAGATTTGGGGATTTGATGTTGAAGACGAAGATTCTGGATTTCACTTGTCCGCCGCTCAAGAGTTTAAACTTTTATTGACTCAACCCCGTTTCCCAAGTCTTAATCGCCTGGAAACACTGAAGATCCATGGTCACTGTTTGGGTGAATTACTCGTCCCACCAGGGATTGTCAAGTTCTTGGTGATGAGTTGCGCTCACGTGTTAAAGAAATTGGAAGTTCATCACTGCGACTGGGTTAAGATTAAGGAGTTCGTAAGCCTTCACAGTCTGGTTGAGCTGAAAATGGAATGCTTCACTGAGAAGAGCCAAGTGATAGAAGCGTTCCAGTCCTTCAAGGCCCCCAATCTGGTCAACTTAGATTTATATCTACAAAGAGAAAAGGATAACTTGGTTGTTGAACTGGATATTATCTCTTGGCTGGCGTACTTTCCTAATCTACTAACATGCAAGCTGTACATATGGGACGAGGTCGAATACTTTGGGCGGTGCGAGGATCGGAAGGAGAACGAGGAAATGGGTGATAAGATTCATGAATGTGAAGTCTCATCCCTGGCGGTTCCTTGCCTAAAATCTTTCCGGTTGGAGGGGTGTCCTAATGGATTGAGTTTCGAGTTCCTGTACCGCTTCCCAAACTTGGAAAATCTGGAACTCATCGCGGAAGAAGGTCACCCGTTCTTCAGCGAGGATGAACTTGGTGGTCCTGACATATGGGAGAAGCTGCCGAAATTGCAGAAAGTATCCGCATTTAAACATCGCTTCGAGCGTTATGATGGAGAAGCTGATTTCTATAGAACCAGGGCTCAACATGAATCGCTTAATGGAACTGAAGCTAAACCGGATACGGGTTTCATCTTGGAATTGGACTGCTCAAATTTGGGAATTGTGGGCGATGAAGAGGCAGCGACAGAAGGCACTGAAGCATTTGAAGATGAGGAGGACTGGTAATGTTTCTCGTGAGTCTTTATTTAGCATTTAAATGTTTTATTCATGTGATTATTAAGTTTAACCACCTACCCTGCGCACAGTATCGATAATTAATATCTCTTTGTCTATCTAGGCAATAACCTTGTACCAAGAAGAAGCGCCCGGGGATGAATGAAAATCTACCTACCACTGTCCTTTCCACACTACGACTGTATGTTTTTAAAATTTTGATGAAATGCTTAAAATTATTCAGATAGTATTTATCTACTCCTGGTTTTGTTCAATTCATACTTTTTGATTCTATGAATGTATTTAAAATAAATGATTGTAAGTGGTGGAAGTTTGTTCTGAAATGTGATGTGGATATTAATTGTAGAATTCATTGAACAAGTATGATCATAATATCATTCGGAAATTAAACCACGAGATCACCAAATTCTCAATAATAATTAAGATATATTTTCAATTGTTTATTTGGTTTTTCTTGAGCTAAAATTGACTGAGGGTGAGTCCAAAATTAGATTCATATTTAGTTTAAGTAAGGGAGCATATCAGCTTGGTGTACTGTGATAAATGGGTTATATTGCAGATTATCGCGTTACGAATATGACATCAGAAGAGGTAAGGCTCTATATATATAGCTACCATACTCTCGCAAATGTGTGCATGCAATTTATTCAGTAATAAATTTTATTTTTATTTAAAATGAATTACTATTCATGAAACGAATCCCGAATTTATGCGAGGCAGGTTAGTTAAATGACTAGTTGGCAGTTGGATTATGTATGATAAAAACTAAAAAGCATGAGCTTAATTTCCCATAGGGAGTCATAAACAATTCCACCACTGCAAATCAAAATTATCATCTTGGATGCGCAAGGTCAACCAAACCATGACTCATCTCTATTCGATAAACAAGTTTTAAATGTTGTATCGAGGCCACCTGGGGACAACTACTTAAGCATTATCTTCAAAGTCCTAGTTAGTTTCTAGCGTTCGAGGACCGACAAGGATCCCTGGAAAGGATAAAACTCTTCTGACTTATCAAGAAGAAAAGACGGAGGATTGTTGTCAAGGGAATCGATAAAAATATAAAGTACAAGGAGGAGATTGTTTCGCCACTCGTGGATTTGTATGAAAATGGGGTAATATGAGATGACACATTTAATGAGAAAATTACGTTGTATTGTGGATGTTGTATAACTTGCTTAATTTTATTTACCGACATGATTATACATCCATTTAATATGGATAAGTATATAATACAACAATATTGTTATATTCGGAGGGTTTAAATTTATTAAATCCGCAATGTTGTGCATTGTATTTCAAGTGTAACTATCAAATTAGTATATATGACATGGTATGAATCATTTATAAAAAATACGGACCTGACTGACTCTTTACAGGAGATGATGAATCAGAATCATGCCAGCCAAAATCATTCATGTTGCAGTAGACAAGTGACAAAATACAACGAACTGTTTCATTTTCATGAGCTTTGAGAAAATGCTCAAGTGTAGATGAGAACAAAGTAAGGAATTGTCTTTACTCACCCTGCGTTCACGTGATCCACAGCTACACAGAGCATTGATATTCTCACTCGCAGTTTGCCGTAGCTCGGTATTTGTCCTTTCTAGCAGCTCGTGTTAATTGTGTAAACTGAAATGACCGCAGAAATGTTTCTCTTGTTGTGGTTCTCTTGATCTGTCGGACCAGGCCCCGTCCCAATGTAATTTTTGTGAGGTGGCATTTTATTTGTGGAATTGCATTGTGAAAAGAAATAATTTAAATGCGAAAGTAGCTCAGATTAAATGGCATTGTAATTCTAGTTTGTAAAGATTTAATTGTTACTGTAATTTCGGGGGAGCATTACAAGTAATTTTTATGCCATAGTTTGGTGGGAAATAAATCTACATTTAAAATCAAGATTTAAGTGGTTCCCTACGTCAGTCCATTGCAAAGCTTTCCTTTCCTTTCCTCTTTCCTTTAAGCACCTCACTGTTTTCACCGTTAATTGTGAATGTCAAATGGACGGCTGTAGAGATAAGGAGATGAAGGATGACGAGGGACAGGAAGATAGTAGAGCAGGGTCTATTCCTTCAACTTCCGGTTCCGGCTCGGAGGAAAGCGGAGGCAGGGACTGTTCAGGGTAGGAAAAACCTCGAGGTTTTTGCTTTTTGTGCCTGCCCGCCGGCAAAAACCTGCAAAAACCTTGCGTCAAAAACCTGCCAAAAAACGAAAAACCTTATGGTTTTTGCAACTTTGTGCCTGCCTGCCGGCAAAAACCTGCAAAAACCTTGCCCCAAAAACCTGCCACCTCGAACCCTGGGACTGTTCACCCGGGGTTCCTGACGCAGACCCAAGGCACGATTCCGGTAGGCGGGTGGAGGAGGAGATGGAAATATTGCTCGATCAAGTTGCGGAGGTTGGACGGGGACTTGCTAGCATTACAACCGGGAGGAGGAAGATTACCATCCTCCTTAAACGTTATTCGGCGGAGGTAAGTTATTCTAATAGTTAAGCTAACAGTTAAATTGGTCAACTAACAATGGTTGCGACTTTGTTACATTTGAAGGTACTTTGGGGATGTTACTGAAAATAAGTTAATATTTGCCCGCATTGTCTGTTTTAGACTTGGAAATGGACGCTGCTACAGGCGGAGGAAGCTCGAGACAAGCTTAGCCGGTTGGTTACGGAGCTCCGAAAGTGCACCAGCTTGGAGGAACCAGAGGCGGATAATGTCAACCAGTCTGGGATCTTCCCAGAAGAGGTGAGTTCCTTCCCTTACCATTTCAAATTAATTACTTTTCCATTGTCAGTTAACTATTTCAATGAGTCCATAAAATAAAGTACGAGCGAAAATTGAAATACAAATTATGTTCCTTTCCCGTGTTACTGCTAAGATCTGGGAGAGAATTGTGGTGAACCTGGTGGACTCCAGGGACATTGAGAATGTGCTTCGGGCATATCCGACCCTCGACGGTCATGTAATGAAGAACAAGTACAGTTGGCTAATTGATCAGGTGCGTGTTCCACCTGGTTGGAAATTTTCAAACGAATTTAAATTTTATAAAGTAGTATATATTGTATCATGCATAATTCGCAAACAATCAAAACAAGCTAAAAGCCTTGGCTACATTTTGCAGGTGGTGCCGCACATATTCCCATGGTTGGGAACGACGGATGTCCTCACATGTCGCCAAGTCTGCAAAAGGTGGAACCACGGAGTGGATAATTTCCTGGATAATCATCCACAGAAAAGGATATATGATTTTGGCAGCCCGCTCACAGGTCAAGTATGGATACCTGAGGGGTCTCGAGCATACTACAAGTGTGAAACAAGATTTCCAGGAGTGAAGCATTTTTTTCTGAGGGAGCAAATGGATGATTTCAAACAGACTATGACTAATCATCCCGTTGGAAAAAATGTATTTGTTGGGAGGTCGGTCGCATTTATTGACTCCCCGGAATCCTATCAATATGACGAGAATTGGGCCTTGGGCAACCGTGAGTTCTGGGAAGAGGTTATGGAGTTCCTGGGCACCTTAGGGGAGCATGTGTGGTTTATCGAGATAAGTAATATTTCCGAAGAGTTTGATTGGACGTGCGACTTTGTATTCCAAATCCTGTCTCTCCTTCCAAATCTGAAGAGTTTCCACATGACTGCTCAAGAAACGTCATGGTTTGTTGGTTCAAGAGTTCAAGCAATGGAAATAATGGAACGGAGCATACAGTCCTTCCCCCAACTTCCACAGCTGGAAACTATCTCAATGCCTTGCTCCTGCTGTGGACGACCACTCAATGTACCAGATTGCCTCATAAAGTTCCTTGTAATGTCCGCCTCCGCCACAATTAAAAGGTTGCGTTTGTGCCCATGCCGTTGCAAGTGGATGGTGCGTGAACCTGCTCCTGCTCTGCTGCCCAATCTTACCGAATTCGCCTTGTTGGGCTACACTGACAGGAGGATTGTTCAGGTTATCCTTCGTTCCCTTGGGCACGCGCACCCAAGCTGGGTAGTTTGGAAGTCCAACTGTATTGGAATCGGCGGAATAAAGCTGATTTTGGTTGGAGTATACGATAGGTGGTTTTAGGACATTGAAAATTTTTCGAAATTTTTGTCACCCTTATAACACCCAAATGTGATACATGCAATCGACTCAGAATTGAATTTTGAACAACTTTTCCCCTGTACAATTTTGCCGAAAACTCGATACTTTTCGAAATATGCACACTTTAAAAAATTAACGACAAAAATGAGCCGTACA
>JAQIXQ010001293.1:0-15766 GCA_034700485.1 Pseudosinella alba | reverse complement strand
TATACTCTTTCTGACTCGGACAGTCAACTCGCACGACAACACATCCCTGGATGTCGTTGTTTTAACATTACAAGTCTACTCCCAAATAACAGTTACTTGGCCCGATTGGAGGGGTAATGTAATACCCCTCCAATCCAACAATTTATAGATACTTAAATATGACGGTATTACATGATCAACATTAATACGTCATGTAAACCTATCAAGTAAACTTTGATCATAACTAATCAGTTTAACCTAGGTTAGAATAATCATCCTTTCATTCAATGTAAACGTCACCATAACAGGATGACGTTTCCTTCCTTCCTTAAACCAAAGTCCATCTGACCTACGTCAGATAATCCCTTCCCCTTTAAACAACGTTAAGCAAATTCATATAAATTCACTCACGTTAAACAATGTAAAATCAGTTAGTAAGTTGTAGTCAAAGCTTAATAAAAGCTCTAGAAACCAAAAACTTCTTCGCTCGTTGTTCCTCGCTTCGAACATTTATTACATCAGAACTTCATCGACATCAACCCGGTTAGGTCCATAAAACCCGTAAAACCGACCAATTTACACATAGGTACTTAAATGTATACGTAATATATATCTACCTAAAGGCTGAACTTTAATCATGACGATTACAGCCAACCTAGTTAAGATAATTATAGTTGCGAACTTTAGTCATGACGTAGGTCATGAACCTAAATTATCCCTTCCTCTACAAAGCTTACCTTTGTTTAGCGCAAATACGTAACTATCATTAATGACGTATCCTTTCCCTAATCCGATTTCCTAAAATCAAAGTACAACTGACCGACGTCAGTTCCTTTTGCCATTTAACTAATGCAATTCGGTTAGTATTTAAGCACCCCCATTTCATGTAGTAAAGGCAGTTAGTAGCTGAAGAGTAAATAAAACTCATCTAAAACTAAACTTCCTCTCTCGTGTTCTTCACTCCATTCGCCTCATTTCTTAGAAACTTCGACTGCATCCAGAATCCCGGTTTGATCGTTAAACACCCAGGAAACTGACCATTTACAAATAGAATCCACATCATTGAACCGGATTTATTTTTTGTGCAATTTAAATTTTAACACGACTGCCGCAAAACATTTCCGGCTAAAGTCGTTCCTTTTCATTTCCTAACAAATACTCTTAGCGTTAATTCGTCCATCACCACATACATATTCATTCATATTTTTGAGCTGGGGGCTAGCATGAATGGAATGAATGGAATTGATAAGGCGACCACATTGGTCAAATATATTTCTTACGACTAGAGGAATATGTCTACATCTAATATAAAAAAAAATACCAATTATCCGACCGCGCTTACTTAATGAATCGTTTAGAATTGTGCAAAATGGAAGTTGCAAAAGTAAAATATAATTCAAAATAGTCCGAAAGGATTTTCTTTACGACAACCGGACCCGGGTATACTTCATGCTTCATTTCCGGTTGAAGGGGATGGGATGATATGATGTGGGCGACAGGTCAATTTTCAGAGCAGCGTCAGGTTCGACTTTTTTTTGCCATGGTGTAACTGTGTTCTCCATCCTTCCTTAATAATGTCAAAGAAATATTATCGGTAATTAGTAATTAGATATCAATCCTCGTAATTATGCACAGTTTACGGTTCATGTCAGATATGCTAAGCAGTGTTCACTACCAACTACCATATCATATCTCCATTCTATTCTTGTTCATCGTCAGTAACATTTTCTTAATTGTGCATTATGCTGGAGGTAATAATTTAACAGTAGGAAAAGAAAGAAAGAAAACATGACAAAGACAGTTACAATATGTCGATGTTGGAACATAATAATGGCAGTAATTTAAAATGTGAAAGTTCGGTCTGCAGGATAATTGATTGCCATTTCATTTGGCTCTTTGGGGACAAATGAAACATCCTCCCAGTTTCCTGACTTCATAAGCTGTTTTTGCTAATTTAATCCTTTTTACAATTTTATCGCATTCCACCAATTCATACCAAATTAAACTTTTCAGTGAAACCATAAATCATATTACTGCTCCGTCATCATTTCTAATTTGGTAAACCTTTAGAAAACCCACTAAGAGAATCAAGAATCAACCAACTTTTACTTAATTTTTTGGCGGACAAATTTGATTAGACATGAGGAGAAAAATTAAAGTGCCCAATTACCGTGTCCGTGTTGATTGAATGTTGACAGCTTCACTTTCGCCTCGGTTGAGGTTCCTCAATCCTCACTCATCATCATCATACTGATGCGAAGTCATGATCATGAAGGTGTCGTAAGTCCCTGCTACGATTTCGTTCATGGATTGATAGAAACAACCGGTGTTGACGATGACTCCTTAAATTCCCTTCACAGTCCTGCTTCCTAAAATACGTAATAAACGGATATGACTAGAATGACTAAATAAAAAGTCAGATTTTACGAACAATTAGGCTATTATAAAATTTAAATTTCATTGCTGGGAATTTTGCTTTAAAATAGCAATACATAATATGGATGAGTTTTTTTTACCGTAGTTATATCCTCCCTGGATTCTAATCCACAACCATAACGCTACAAAACCATCATGAAGAGAAGCAGCAGTCACTGAGCAAAGACCTTAAATTAAATTAAATTCACAATATTATAAAAATCAATGAAACATTTTACATATCCATAAGAATTAATTAGTTTCCCACAAGCCACATCCTATTTCGACAAATTTATTAAGATGACGGCTTTCTCTTTCCTACTTAAATTACTTGTTAAATGATATCGGTGATAGCGATAATTTGTACCTTATTAAAACTTACATATAAAATAGTAGCTTATGTCGGCTCCTTTCAATAACTGTTGTTCTGTGAGTTGAATTTGGGGATGACAGATTCTCGCATCTGTGAGAAAAAGGGATAGAAAAAAAATATATTCAAAATAAATAAATACGTATCTGTGCAATTATCATTTTCACTATACGAGATAATTAGACGCATATTAATTATACATATTCAGTTTCATATTTATTTTACCGTAGGCTTACATGACAAATTGTCCTATTGCGGAGCGACCCCCGAATCGTGGTAGAGGCTTTGGTCGAAAAATAATAATCCTCCGTCCCAACTAGAACTTTCCAACTTTCAAATGAAACTTCCAACAATGAGAGATTTAGATTTAATTTTTCTCAAGGCCCGAGAACAGATCTGATTTCATCAAAATATTTGCACATCGTTTGTGAGATATTTCGAAACTGCATTTGTCCAGTAACCCCCTCCCAAGTAACCAATTTATTTCTCCAGAGGAGCTCTACACACTTGGGAGGAGGCATGGACAATGCCAAGTGCGAAGTAAAATTGATTTCAATATGCTGCCTCTGTCTCTCATTTCATACGTTTCTATCTTGTTACCATGCCATATAGCACGGCATGAAGCAGGCTAATTACAATTTGTTGAACTGAATATTATACAGGGTCACCACATTTTGAGATCACGCAGGCAGGACATTTAAAAAAATCCAAAATATTACGTATAGAATCCTTTTAGGAGAGATGAGACATTTTTGCTTTCCCTTAGACTAATAATATTTAAATAAATATATATTCCTTTTAATATATAACTAAAATATAACTTTGCTCAAAACTCGGAGCTGTGCGAATATTTGAGGCCCAAAGTATTTATTCTTATGACTTGAGGCTTGACAATTTTAATGCAGTTTTAGACATTGTATTTAAAACCTAAATAATAATTTTCTGTGACTTGTTTGAAAACAAGCAGGACAGACTCTGGCAAGGCAGCCCTCTCGAAAACAGGACAGTCCTACTGAAACAGTACGGTTGACATGCCAAAGATATTAAATATTGATAATTCACTCATCTTCACTTCTCGTTCCTAACAACTTTCTTCTACGCAGTAAATGCCCATCTAATATTAATATCATCATGTTTGGTAAAAGGTTGTCCATATATTTGGACGTAGTGAAACGCTACGATAGCTCTCTGATTCTTGGTCCAAATGGCTTATGCCATAGCGCATTTGAAAATTTGGACTCTTGGATCCAAGAAATCGAAAACTCCGAAATCTCAAATCGCACTGATGACTCCGATTTTTTCAGATACTTTGTTTCGTCCCAACTGGGTCGCGGGGGTGATATCCGGGCACTTAAAACTCGGATTTTTCCTTGAGACGGTCACTAGCGATGGGCACTGACAAGACTTTGCGACTAGGTTGCTCATTATGCATTCGGAAACTTCTTAAAATTCGATTTTGGACACGGCATGAACAGAACTGCATCTTGAGGCGGCTTACCAATCATGAAGGTTCGGGTAGCTCCATAGTGAACGTGCAGCGTGACTCCCGTGAAAATGCACTTCATACCCAGTCTCTCTCAAGCTTTGCCCAAAATGTAACTTTAAAAAGTTTCAAAATGCAAAATGGGCAACCTGGTCCCAAACTCTCGTCAGTGACAATCGAAAGTGCCGGTCTCAAGAAAAAATCCGAATTTTTAGTGCCCGGATATCTCCCCCGCGACCCAGTTGGGACGAAAAAAATTATCCGAAAAAATCACAGTCATTAGGACGATTTGAGATTTTGGAGTTTTTGATTTCTTGGATCCAAGAGTCCAGATTTTCAAATGCGCTATGGCATAAGCCATTTGGACCAATTATCAGGGAGCTATCGCAGCGTTTCGCTACGTCCAAATATATGGACAACGCTTTATATATGACTTTGAACAAACTGCAATGTGGATCATTTCATAACATCATAATATCCAGCCTTTCCTGATTCAAGATGCTCTCCTCCTTCTCCTCCTGCACTATTCATTCCTTTTCTGCAGCTTCCTTTTGCTTTACATTTTCTACATGATCTTTTTCTTTCCTCATCTCATCTCATATGAGTTGGTTTGGAATATCTGAGATTGAGCAATGGGAAGGGTTGAATTGAACTATTGACCTCTCACTATCAGTAAGTCCCACTAAGTACTGCCCATATTGTGAATAATATGTATTTATATAGTTAGCAATATTGGGATGTAATTTATACCGATATTGATGGAAATCAAAGCAAATCCTCGATGCTTGTGTGGCTAATGTGCATTTGGAAGGACTGATGAATATTTGATTTTGAATGTTTTTAATCTTATGCTGATGATGCAATGGGGAAGCTCAGTTACTTGAACTGAATTTAAGAAGTTTGGGTGCAAAGATATATGACATGACGGATAAGGTGTAGATGATAGATTTAAGTTCACCGTAGTGAACCTTGTCTGGCTTTGACTAGAACTTTGCTCTTAAAAACACTTTTCCATGTCCTGGTTTAGTTTATTTTGGATAACGATTATCTCATAGCCATTTAAGCATGTTTATCCTAATTTTTATGAAATAGACGATGCAATGAAGGAGCTGCTTTTGCATCGCGGATTTCTAAGACAATCGAACACCCTTGACAAGCATATTAAATTAAATGATATTAATTTTCACTTCATAGGAACTTGAACGGGAATTATTGCCATTGGGTGATTGGAGTGTGGATAAATGATACTTACGCAAAGTTGCATTTTGTAGATAGGCCATAAAATATGACGTGAAGACTTGTCTCCTATACCTTTATCCAGATTGAGTGGACTGGAGTACTGACATATGTAATATCAAACTTGGCAGATGTCTTCGATGATCATATTCACATTCAGTCAGATCTGGATTCATTTATACTAACTAGTATATGCTTTGGTAATGAATCATTACGAAAGTCTGTTTCACCATATCATCTTCATTCCCATTCCTGAGTCATAATACTTTACAATTAAATAAAAAATCCAAGAAATCAAACTCATCATTCTCATGCCATATGAAAAGGATGAGATCTGAAGAAAGTCACTTATCATTCATCATTGGCATGTCAATTTGAATATGGTCAAAGTGATTTTATGATAAGAAGCGAGTTTGTCATGCAATATGCATCATATTCATATTCCTCGTCCAATAACTTGTCAATTCAACAACACGCTGGCTCATGCAACTGCTCTGATTCTTTCGCAGTGATGTAAATTGTAAATAGAGTCGTAAAATAAATAGAAGATTTGTCTCCTGATTTTAATATATTGAGCAATGATCATTTTTAATATAATAATATGGACTTTGTATGGCTTAGCTAGCAGACGATATGTAATGTTTTGCAATGCTCAAACCTGCAAACCAAACCAAACAAGAATAATTCCTTTAATGGGTTTGCTCCATTCCAATGAATTTAAATTGAAATCTGGAACACGTTTAGCATCATCCCAATTTCGCAGCTCAATGTGACTCCTTTACGTGCATCATATCCATATCTCTCCCATTCTCCGAGAGTGAAAGCCTAAGCTTAATTGATGAATGTAACACTGCAGATGCTTTGATTAAGGGGTGTAAATTTAAATGAGTTAATGAAAATGTGTATATTCCACTCTTAATGATATTTAATTAGTTCTTTTGTGCAAGCTAAAATATATCTTCCACCACTTTGCTTTATTTGCCAAGGCTCTTCAGCTTGACATTAGAAGATGAAATTAAATACTGTTCCTACAATTAGGAAAACATCTCGGCCAACACTATTAACCTTATTTAGGAGGGGAGAGTCTACATAGGTATTTCCATATCTTTTGTACATTCTTATATCTTATAGGAAGTCATAGCGAGAATAGCAGCGTGCCATAACATAACTTTCTCCGCGGAAACCCGACTCTGCCCGACAGGGAATTATCTTTAACATAACCTGGAGACCGGACGTGGCTATTTCTGATCCATAAAGAAAACATTTAAAGATATTTCTATTCATGTTATGTGACTTTCCTTCTTCTTGGCTCATAATTTATGACTGAACCAAGTTTACGTTTGAAAAGAAAAAAATAAGAAAATATCTGATGATGATGATATGGGATGTTTTACTCCCAAACCATGTTACACCCATAATCCACACCTATTTTCTCTTTTTTTAAACATAAAGAGGGATGCGTAATCATCCGGTTGGTCTTGACTTGGTAAGGAAGCGGAGGGTCTGCCAAAATTCAAGGAGCATGAGTCATTTATGAAAAATTATCACAATTAAAACCTTACATGTAGCATGACCAGCTAGATACTGAATCTTAGCAGGCCAAGAGTAATGGAGCCACAAATTTGCTTACCTCGTTGGTAAGCTCCGACAATGAGATGATTTTGCTCCTGAAATCTTTCCAGGAGCAAAATCTTTGACTACCAGATAAGGAGATAATGTCTCTCCAAACTTAGTGGATAGTGCATGGCAGAGCATGATAATAAAAATGTCAGCAAAGTTCCAGCAGTAAACCCCAATCCCGGCACCGTCGATTAGAATTGCCGATGTGGGAATGGAATAGTGTGGGAGATAGGTGGATTCACATTGGATGTTTTCTCTAGGATCGATTGAAGACATTCAAATGACAAAAGTGATTTCTATCCTAATCTTCAAATAAATTTGTAAAACCAAATTTGATATTTATATACCTGTCAAATCCATGTCAACATCCACAACTTGTAACTTGAAACAAAGCAAAATATCAGGATTGATATAGGTAAATTATGTTTTATTATGGGTGGAAAGCGTTCCGATAATGGTAATCCTAACCCGGGTGTCACGACATGACGATGCGATGACCGATCTCATATTCAGCAAAGAATAAGCTTGAGCTTAAAATGACAAATGGCGACCTCATGAAAATATGATGCTGGATATGATCCACACACAAACTTTCTGAACTAACTCGAGATAATTTAGCTACAAGTTAAATATAGATGTGAAATCTTGTCAGATTTTAACGGATTCATGTCAAGATGAAATGATATGCCATATTAATATGATATGCGATATGATCAGATCAGTAAAGCACATTATGGTTCTATTAGAAAGAGTGAAAAAAACAAAACATTTGCTTCAAAAGTCAAAATTGATTTTCGGACGATTTTTATTTCATTGAGTTGTTCCGAGCTCGTATTTAGAAATACGAGGATAATTAGTAATATTACTCCGTTTCCTTTTGGGAAGGATACTGTACCAAATATAATTTAATCAAGTGACGATGGATAGCAAAAAATACCGGATCGAGACCACACATTACATAAATTATGAAGTTAATAATATATTCATAGAATCATTTCATGTGGGAGGGACCAACAATTTTCTCGACGTAATGGGTACAATCGCATAGAATGCATTTTTTGGGGTCATATTTGGGTCATATAATTGCCATGATTATTTTGATAACTTCTGGACATCCGGATTCTGAACACGGCGTGGACGGAGGTTCCTTCGCCTGAAAAAAAATAAAATACGATAATTAAAAACTGCAAAGTACAAATCTGAAAATTAAAGGATGTCGCAAGACAAGCAAATCATGTTAATTGCTGTGATGCCTTACCCATTACATACCTCCACTTGAATTGCTCGATATACCCTGTCGATCCTGCTGGCCACGAGACCAGTCTTACGATTAGGTAAAGTTGTGGAAGCTACTGAGCTTCCACCGGGTTTTAGTCCTGTCCCCAGAGGGGTTTGCGACATCGACCCATTTCGTCCGAAACCTGGGATAACTTCCGGCTTGACTTTGGATGAGCTGGGGGCTTCATCTTGAACGTCTGCAACCCTATTAAAAGGAAAGAAAATAAAATCATTAAAAATATTGCCCTGGAATCAAAATAATAATTTACAAATGTAGTCACACATTAACTATTATTTGGGGCACCATAAACGCTTACCTGTTCTCCCTGCTCATTGTCATGCCATCAGAATTAGTCGAGGTTAAGCTTGAGGTCGAGGGGGCTACACCAGAGCTTGCTCCAGTTTCCATCCCTCCTTCGGATGACATCTTCAACTTCTCCTCCAGCATAGCATTTTTCCGATTGGCCAAGAGCAATTGTGACTTCAAAGTGCCCACCTCGCCCCTCAACTGAGCTACTTCCTTCTCCGCCCTTGTCAGTTTCCAATCTCCAAGCTTAGCCCGAGCCTCGGTTAAAGCAAGTTTGCCCTTTAGAGAAACCAGGGTGCGGTCCTGTTCCCTTAACAGCCCATCTTTATAGAGCATGCCTGCCTGATGCATTTTAATCATGGTCGAATAAATCAGCGTCTCCCTCTCCTCGGACGCCAGATTATTGCTGGCTCCTACAGGGAGATTGGAATTGGCTTCTTCCAATGCCTTACTCGTTTGATGACGATGCTCAAGGTCATGGTCATGCTCATTCCCTTCATCTGACCCTTCATAGTCCAGCCTTGGCCTCTTAGTCACTGGGAGAAGTGCGCTGGAGGTGAACGGCTTGGACGGATCCATTTTCGGAATCAAAGCAGGAGCAGGTCAACTGGGTCAATTCGTAGGTCAATTCGTAGGTCAATTCGAAAAATGATTTTCTTGTCAACTTTTCCTTTTGAACTGACTCAGCCGGGGGAAGGAGGAATGGTCTAATGGAAGTCCAAACCCAAAATGAAGAAGGGACGCTGCCGACCAGCCCTATTTATATGCAACCTTCCCCCGACATTTGACTTGGGGAGCAGTTCCATCCCATTTCATAATTACTGCGCAGATAAATGGCTGAAAACAATCTCGGTTTGCTTGACAAAATAAAATGAACAAAGGAAATGATTTTTGAGTTTGTCGATCATCATCTTATCTTATCTCGTGGCATCGGGAGATGATTTCATGACTTCATTCATGTTCACCATGACCCAAGATGATTGTCGAGTTCGAGTTGGTTCGGATGAGATAAAATTGCTGATTTTAATAAGAAGCTTAAAATTCTAGTTACCTACTATTGGTTTTGACAGTTATATTTTTTATCTGTGAATTTCATGGGAAGGTGGTTGGATGTGAGGTGACGCGTTCATTGTTGAAGGTAAACTCACGCAAGCCCAAGCTCTTCCAACAAACCAAGTCAAGAACTTCTTTCCCTTGTTCTTTGTTCTTTTTTTGCATGCAAATGCAAATAACAATAACAACCGCAGCCACAGAAAAAAAAACTCATGCATTCGACACCAGATATTATGTAAATATAACGCCAACATCCTTCTAAAGCTGCGCACCTCCCATCCCCACCCTATAATAACGTCTCCTCCAAAATTTGCATTGAGCCAGGCGACGCGAATGTCGACAACAGCGCCCGTCTGGGGAAACGTGCGACATGAAGCGGCCTTGTTGATGTTGTGGTGAATCCAATTGCAGCAAAGATTGGAGAATGGAAAATGTAACAGAAGCAAAACAACTCAACCAGAAATCTGAGCAGAATTTTTTTCCGAATTTTGTCCAATTTTCTAGATATAAATTGAGTTATATTAGTTAAAAAGCTACGGCTACTTTGCGTTGATAACTGCGGTCCTTTCAGTAGTTCCTTTTTAATTGCTTCCCAATTAGCTCAAGATAAGAATAAATCATCTGATCAGTTGTTATCAGTGTCAGTGAAAAATACGTTATTCATTAATTCATTGGTAAGATAAATGTCGAGGTATTTAATATTGCGTCATTACATCCTGATCATGCTAATTAAATTAATTAGTTTATCATTTCATTTTCGTGGGCAATAATAGTTAAATTCCTTCTGCAGGGAATTCATACAGTATTTCAATTTTGGGTAATTGTTTATATTTTGCCAGCTGCTTATTGAGCTGACAAAGGAAGGATTGGCTACTGTCGGAACCAAGGTCATAGGTCACTCTAGTCATATCTTCTTATCCCGGTGAAAGTCTTGACTGATTGATGGCAGCAGTGATGGGAGGTGAGAGCAAAGCAGCTAAGCGGAAGAACAGGGACCGGATTGACTCCGTCGATAAGCACCGCCAGGAGGACCAGACCAGCGCCAGTGCCGGGGATGATGAAACCCGGATGTACGCCAAGCTTATCCTGTCCAAGGTGAGGAAACTGGAGGTGGATGTGGCTACCTTATCGAAGAAATGTTCTGAGCCAGGTCCAGGGTCAACAACGTCTTGGGAAGTGGAGGTGGTGGATTTGGAAGCTGAGGAGGGACAAGAAGAAAATGGAGAAGGAGGGAATCCAAGTTCAAGCCGGGAACGCCAGCACAAGCGGGGTGATCATGATGATGACCTAAGTCGGTTCAAGAAGAAGATGGCGGAGAATTGTAGCAGGATTCAGGGGGATGTTGTCAGCCTTCGTAAATTGGCGGAGGTTCTAACCGATCATGTGATGGAGCCCGAATCCCAACCGAAGTCTACTCGGGCGCCCTCATCATCATCATCTTCATCAGAACCGCCGGAGTTTTCATCCAAAATTTTTGCTCAGCCAGTTTCGGATGATGATTCCAAGAGCCAGTTTGGTTCCCTGAACGTGGACACGAATGTGAAGTCAAAGGTTGACAGTGGAAAACCAAAGGCTGAACCTTCAAGTTCCAATTTTGACGGTGATGGTGACGATACCGAAGAACAGCCGGAATTGCCCGAAGAGATGAAAATGACTACGGCGGATGAAGGGCGAAATTCAACCGGACGTTCCAAGAAAAGGATTGGTAGTAGGGGCCACTCTGGAGTTACCGGGAAGAAAGATTCCAGGAAGAAACCAAGAGCATTGAGAAGGACTGCAGCGGTTGCTAAGGTGACGCCAGGCCCGTCTTTGGTCAATGGTCCCACAACACAATTTGTGTAAGCATTTAAGCCTACCACCTTTAATCATTTCGAATTAAAGTTTTTTTTTAAATTCTTGCAGTTCATTATAAAATTTGTAAATTTCTTTTACAGTGGGCGGAGAGGTGACCTGATGAACCTGAAATCAGGGCGGTCCCCTGCTTCTTCCAGTCCAATTGTTCCTACTGGAACTCAAAATGGAACAAGTCACTCCGGCCCAAAGAATCAGCCCCGAAAGAAGAAGGAAGTCGGGATCAACTTGGAGTGCATCTTTTGTCACAAGAAGTTTATCAACAAGGATCATTTGGAGCAGCACATTCTCAGCCACATCGAAGAGCGCCCAAACTTCTGCGACCTCTGTCCCTATGAAAGTAGTTCTAAAAGTGAGCTTACCACACATAAGGAGACTCACAATCCGATCAACAAAGGAATTTCCGGTGTTGGCAGGAAGAAGCGTCCTTTTCAATGCGAAGAGTGTCCGAAGGCGTTCCCATCCAAGGGTGGCTTAAAAATCCATATGCTGGTGCACACAGGGGAAAAGGTTCATTGCTGTGGGATCTGCAACAGGAGCTTTTCACGTAAGGGTACTTTGGAAACTCACATTCGAATTCACACGGGTGAACGTCCATTCCAATGTCCTCTCTGCCGGGAATCTTTCCGAGCGGGGTCGGGTTTGGCTCAACACAAGCGGCGGCACCACAAGTAATGATCCTATAACTTCGTAACCAAATTTACAAATCTTTGTTCTAGCTAGCAATCGCCCAAAAAAAGGCATTTTACTTCACTTGGAAATCCGTTTTTGCAGTACGTTTTCCTACTATAATTATGTATAATTAGTTTTGTTCCTCAATTAATTATAGTCGATTTATTTACTTGTATATATTGGTATGCGTGTTTACTTTATTGTTTGGATGACGTAGGTCAACCTGATTTACGCTGTCAACAAATATGAATTTATTACATAATTATAGTTACTCTTATCCAGTACTTAAGTATGTTAGGCATCGATTGGGTATTGGATGCTAATATGAAATAATTTCAATTTTGGACGCTTAGATTTTATAATGTCGGAGTAAGAAAATGAAAGTCTTTTTTTACATTCGTTAAGTTATGCTGAATTGTTACTGGTAATTGATGTAATTTGAAAATAGGTAAGGTATTGTTTGGGAGAAATGAAAAATGTTGTGTAACGATATAAAAAAATGAATTTATTAAACACCCAGACGTAATCACTCACTGTATCCATACCTACACCTAGCCTAATACTTATAGTTTATTTATTGTTTATTGTCTTAATATTTATATCCTGTCATGCAAACTCACTCAAAAATGCATGATGATGAGAATGCCGACAAAAAATCATGTAAAAATCATAAGCCTATCTGTTTGCCTTTGTCTGTCATGCAGTTCCAATTCCAATATCATATCATCATCACACTGTGTGATTCACACACAGACTATATCTAACCACAACCTTGTCCCATTCATTTGGAGCTTGTACTCTCAAAAAGCCTCTTAATCAACTTCCCAGCCAGACAGATTCCGCTCAATTGTCAATCACTGCACTGCTACATTACATTATATTACATTACCTCCAACTTCCAACCTCCTTGGCTCAAGAACGTAGCGAGCCGGTTTGCAGAGCACAATGTCCAAGCACAGAATGGGAATCCGCCGGAGACCTCTCCAAATATTCCTCTGTGAAATTAAGTTGCTCCACAGGCGCTTGAGAATGAATATGATGATGATGATAAGAACGACGATAATTGTCCATGTTAGAGTAATTTAATTAATTTAGTTAATTTAAATTTAAGTATATGACATGGTTTAAACAGCTTTTTATTTTGTAGCAATGAAAATGTTCACATATATTAAAAATGTTAAGTCATTTCATATGCTTTCTTGTCCTCTCCCCTCTGGACATCTTAAGCTGCGACAGCGGGGCCAGCGGGTCGGTGGAATTGGACCCTTGCCTCGTAGAATTGAATAACAAGCTGGGGGCACCTGGCATTTACCACACGGGATGGGATGAATTCCTCCTCACCCGTCTCCCATTGGACCAGGAAGAAGAGCTCATCATTCCTGACCCCAGCCCCCTGGATTATGGCAGGGGTCAGGCCACGCTCGAAACCGTTTAATGGAGCGGGTGGGGGACTCCCGGCCTCCTGTGAATTATGGAAGGAAATATTAAACTTGATCAAAAATCTGGCAACTGGAAAATGGAAATATTTTTTTTAATAATAATAATGCAAGTTGAATGATTTACGTTCGATTTGGTCTTCTTGGAAGGTCCAGCCTCGGGTTCACCCTCTTTGGAGTCCTCCTTCCTTTTTTTCTCTGTGGAACAGGAAGGGCCCTGCCTATTTTTCTTATCATCCCCATTTTTTCTTTCCTCCTCCTCCCTATCCCACCCTCCTCCCCCATTTCTGACAGTGGATGATGATGATGAGTTGACTCCAGACATTTTTAATTGCCTTTCTTGACAATGTCCAAAAAATATTTAGTGATCCCAATGCAATACTGACAAGCCCAAACTCACTGACGATGCAAATTAAGGAATGAAAAATATACACGTCGTCCACTACTCGTAGACAAAAAAATATGGCAATAAAACTTGGTGAAATTCATCAGAATTAAAAATACTTGGAAACTGACGAGGAATTAAAATAGAATAGAACAAAGGATGAAAGTTGGCAAGTAATTGAAGGTAAAGAGTAGAATGGATGCAGAATTATGCAATTATATGGCTTCAATGCTTCATTATAAATGATATCGCTTCACCACCCGACCCATTCTTTATATTTATTTATGAACGAACAATGAAATGACAATGAAATGTTCCCAATTTGATTTTCCTTGAGAGAATTTATTAACAAATTAAGCAATATATTTAAGTTTAATATTATGGTCACTACTTTCTAAATATCTCATATTAAGTGCAAGTCAAACCGTTCATTTAATCAATGTACAAAATAGCTCATTATAATAATTATAAGAATTAACCTAACGATAATTATCCCAAAATAATATACTTAAATTCAAATTACATAAATGTGCAAAATATGTAATTATTTCCAGGTAAGTCCGATTATTGATGCCCTCAATTTTTCTCCCACTATTGTTGCCGCTCAATTACTTTCACCGTGACTTTTACGTAGATGATTGGTCAATTCATATCGGATGAAGTATGACTTGTCGCACAAGTGGCATTTGTGGGGCCTTGTCCCGCTGTGGACCAGCAAATGTCGCTTTAGGTGGATCGACTGATAAAATTCGGAGGGGCAGAGGTCACACTGATATTGCTTAATCCCGTTGTGGTAGTTCATATGGACGTCCAAAGTCCGTTTCGCGGAATATGATTTGGAGCAAATGGAACATTGGTGTGCTTTCTCCTTCAGATGAACAAGCCTAATGTGGCGAGCGGCATTTGCGCGTGCTGTAAGTACTGCTAGGCATAGCTTGCATCGAAACTGTTTCTTTGGAGTTTCTCCTTGCCCCTAAAATAAATATATTTGACAGTTTAATTAGACATTGTCATATTACGATTCTGAAAAATAGTATAGGTATTTAATATAATATGAGATAGCTCACATTTGACTGGATGATTTCAATATTTTCTGATATTCCTGGGTTGCCTGTTGGGCTAGCTGTGGACACCGATGGAGTCGGCCGACTTTGCCCAATGTCAATTTCTTTTCCGGGTTTTGAAGGAGTCCTTCTATTTGGTCCACTTTTGAGATTCCCAGTCTTCCCTGAAACCCTCTTTGGTTTTGAATTGACTTGGTCCGTTTGGGATTCGACTTGGCTTGGTTTTGTAGTTTTTGAGGGGGCCCTTGGGTGCTTTCTTCCACTGGTCGTCTCAGGGATTATTTTTGGATTGGGTTGATTGGAGGCATCTTCGTCATTTTGAGTTTTATCAGCATCGCCAATGCCATCATCAGACTCAGAATCAGAACTGTCATGGTCACTCTGCACATATTCTTCAGTCTTCAGATTCTTCAGATTCAGCCCTGACCTAGTCCGGCCAATGACCCGATTGGGTCCAGTTTCTGGGGGAATAATTTTCCTTCTGCCTTTCTTCAGGCGTGATTGCTGGACTGTGAATGGGTCTTTAGGCTTCAAGCTCTTGGATTCCTTCACACTTCTTCCCCTTTTGTTTGCAATTGGGGGCCTTCCCCGGGTTCTTCTTTGTGTCCTAAAAGGAT
>JAQIXQ010001292.1:0-15772 GCA_034700485.1 Pseudosinella alba | reverse complement strand
AATCATATTCATTCACTATTCATTTCAGCGATAGTTAATTGTATTAATACATTTAATCCGATCAATATAATTATTAATTAATCCTACAATTAGTTCAGAGGCACTTCAAGATCAACATATATTTACTTACACGGAAAGTACATTTTTGAGTTTCAGAAAAACAACTGCTTGGTCTGTTGTTTCAGTTTCACTAGCACGAGAGCAAATGGATTACATGGGAAAATGTGGAAAGATGAATTGTAAAATTATCGTAGAGCAGAGGAGTGGGTGAAGTGACAAAGATGAAAGTAGCTGACAATGGAGACCGAAAATTTCATTTTAATTCATCGTGGCGATATTTGATATCAATTAAAGACTGCAATTAGAATCTCAAATGTCAAAATTTGAAATTGATGGGGATCTCAAATTGGGTTCAGGGGGAATTTCATTCGAATTCTGATGAATCCAGTTTGTATAAGACCGCCAACGTTTTACATTTAATAGGTGGTTAGAACAGGACAGTGGCAAATTGCAAAGATGTGACGCTTTTAACTGCGTGTAGGAGGACAATTAGTTAAGGGTTGAGTTTCAAGTGTTAGACTAGGCTACGACAGAGTTCAGTTTGCTTGGAAGTAAGCAAAAAAGTAATATTGGGATTGCCAAAAAGATTCCTGTTAAATGCGAAGAATCGTCAAGTAGGCTCCTTCAATATGAACAATTCGGGGCTAAAAAAATCAAGTTAGACAATTTGCAATGCAAAATGTTCAGCGTTCGGGGGTAAACAAAATTTTAATACATAATATTAATATAGTATATTAGTCCCCAATTCCATACATTTGGAATGTGGGACTGCGAGAGTCCTTCAAGTAGATAATTTAATTGTTATCTTGCTTATATTGCTTTTTATCGCAATCAGCCTGTGCTCCATTAGGGAATAAACTTGGGCAACCCCCCCAATTTGAAATTACCAGATAATTTCGGTTTCCTCTACACCAATAACTGCTACTGGTAAAGCACATTTGTAGAATACAAATGGTTAAGGAACAAGTGCTATTTGCGATTGCTTCCACCGAATAAGAATGTGCAGGGTACGCATTATACAGATCATGGATTTGCAAATGAACTACACAAAATGGATATGATCTGCCGAAGACTTAACCAATGCCAGAATTTGCCAAGTGGATGAACTTGCTTTGCGCCACGGAGGAAAATGACTAGCTCGAAACATTATTTCGAGAGAGAACAAAGCAAAACGTAAATGCGTCAGTCTTTGTATTTCAATTGCCTTGACAGAGAAATTAATTTATTTGAATATAGAAATGCGAAAATACATTATTTCACATTTTCACCTTATATATAGTAGATAAAGTTTAATTAGGAAAAGAGTACGCTCATTTCAGCACCACCGAAACAAGGATTACATTTTGAAAAATATGAATAGGGCCCGTTTGAACACACAAGAACAGTTAAATTCTCAGGTGTCCATGTCTTATATTTTAAATATTTTCATTAAGTCATATACACTAGTCACAGCATACAATTGTTTCAATTAGTTGAATGTCGTCAGTCACAATCGCCCAGCCTCCAAACAAAGGTCGAAACGCTTCATATTAGAGATTATCAGCTTGGTACTAATGTCATTAGGAGTGGATGAAAAAAGTAGGAGCAACCAGATACCAGATGCTACAATCTAAAAGGATTTCCTAGTATAAGGCGCCGATAAAGAGACGAAGCGCGACGAACTTCGAAAGAAATCCAAACACTACTCAAACACCAGCTAAAGACTATCATACATGTGTAACAACGAATACTGTGCAAATTACAACGCTTCCAGAAAAGTTAGGTCCCATATAAAATAGTTGTCCTTTAATTACTTAATGTCTGCCCCTAGCTATTAATACATTTTAATATCGAGGGTTTTAAAACACATTTCCACGTTTGCAGGGAATAATTTGATAAAAGTCGGTTCGCACAGATAAAATGATATTTGTAACCAGCTAACTCGAGCGGCACATAGTTAGATTTGCTGCTGATTTTCGACATTGTGGATTGTTGAAAATTCGCCGAAAGTACGTATTCCAATGAACGCCGCATTCAATGCATGATGCTGTTTTGGCCTTTTTCATCCTTGAAAAAAGCAAATGAATTTTAGTCCTGTGTTTTTTTTCGTAATGTAGCGTTCAGTTCGCGATCATGGTCGATCAAGAGGAATCTCGTGCTACGAGTAAGTGGATCAAAATTGAGAGAAAGGCTTTGGAGAGGCACCGTCTAAAACAATCGACTAAATCCGGTTTCGATACCTTTAATGACTTCCTGCTGACAGGATTTAAATCATAGAAACGGCTTGTAGAAGTGTCATGATCTCCGAATTTTCGATGAATTCATTATATTGGAAACTTTGAAATTACTCTCGATCGTGCGATCGAAGTCCTGGAAACATCAGCAATGCTAAGTTGAGCAACGGTAGCTTTACTGAATACGAAGCGCACAATTGATTTACGCACTCCCAGTTTGAGCAAGGAAACTAAATAGTCATTTTCTCTTTCCCACTGGCTAATAGCAAAATTTTGTGTGGAAACCAAGACACTTCACCAGGGAAGTGGGAGCTCTAATTTTTTGTTAGTCTTTTAATGGCCAGTGGGCCCATGAATATCTAGTTTATAAGCGTATTAATTAATAAAGTTAATTAATCAGTTATTTTTGGGAGCAGTAGATGATCTGGTCCTCCTAGTTACGTTTCTTCTTCGCCCTGAAATTGGCCGAGGGTTTTGGGACGAAAAATGAGTGTTGAATTAACAAAATCCAATGCACTGAATTGCTTCAAAAAATGCACAATCTATGCAAATGGCTTTGCATCCAAATTACTATGTATCTATCCGATGATTTTGGTCAAAAGGCATTCGGGGACTGGTTTCTCGGTCCAACAGCTCATATTGCGCACTTATACATTTTAAGACACGCCCTCGAAGTCACCAAATCAGCGAAATTCATCTTTCCGATTACCCACTCAAGCAACATGTTGGCAACGTACGCCACTACACTGATCAAGGACATTCGGAAATTTCAAGAATCAATCGAAATTATTGTCACCCAGAATGGCAGTACCAGTGCCCTTGACAACGAGGAGATGTCTCAAGTCGTACATTGATAAAAATAAAAGAGTCCTTATATTGTATGCAATATAACTCAAATCATAATACAATTTGTCCCCAATCCTATACATTTAGAATGTGGAGCTGTGGTAGTCATGTCAGCGAGTTATAAATTATAATTCAAGTTGTACAATTAATTATGACTAATTTTGTACACCTTCTTGTTCGTAAATTAAATATTTTGTCTAACCTTCGTATCTACATTGCAGTCAGACCTTCCAAAAGCTATTAAGAGAATCCGTAGTTAGGTATACCAAAAGAAATTGAAATAGAAGAGAAGCTTCTGCTGAAATCTAACTAGCAAGTGAGCAAAGAAGTCAAGATGAATCGACACTTTGCTATTTCCAGTATGAACTGGATTACACAACTTTTGAGGTTTTAGGAGAATAAAAAGTTATGCTAGGTAACACCGGTTCAGAAGGTTTTGGAGCTATCGGGATTCATATGTAATTTTCTTAAATAGCGAATTTAAGCATACATCATGTTAAACGGATCTCCTGTCAAAAATTAGTAAATCTGGAATCGTTACAAAATCCATTTTCGCTTAATTGCTGAACATACTTGGACTTGGACCAACATCTATATCAATTCAATATTCATGATAAGGACATGAATCCTGTAAACTACACTATATGGCTACATTGGCTACCGACAGTGAATTCAGCAACAGTATCTGTATTGAATACAAAACACGCAATTGAATCACACACTCACAGGAAGAAGCTAAATAGTTATTTTCTTTTTCCCTCTGGTTATTTGCAAAAGTTTATACAGCCCCGATATAATTTAAATAGTTTGACCTGTTTGGCAATTACATCATTGCTCAAGCTTGCCGTCATCACATACAATATCTGGTTAATTTCCATCCTGATTTTTAAAAAATGTTCAAAATTTAAATATATTGCACTCAATAGTCAAATTAATCATTCACTAATTAAATCAGGTGGAGGTGAAATGCGGCGGTGGTGAAAGTTGGTACATTTAGGTTTCTGGAAGTCTAGGCCCTTGCTTATAAAAGGTTCTAGAATTTACTATTGCTATCCAGTAGTATATACCTATTACATTGTCTATTGTGACGATCGCGTGCGTGCAATTAAAACATGTGGGGACTGTTTGTAATTTCAAAGGTAATATTTGATTGAAAGTATTGAAACAAGATGATTGTAAATTTTCAATATGGCTGCAAACTAAGCGTACGTTTTTTATTATGGCGTGATATCATTTGAGTACAGAGAATAAATGATGTCTCCAGTCGTTTTGAGAAATCGACCAACGCATTTTAATATAAGCGGTTTTAAATCATCAACAACAGAAATAATCTACTGAGGTTCTTTCCGTGGTCTAGCGGGAGCCCCGAATTTCCAAGGTTGAACCAACTTGTCCAATTGGAACTGAATGATATGATAACCAACCGTATGTCCTTTGCCGAAGCATTTCCAAGAGTTACATAAAAAGACTTAATAAAATGATTACAATATTTGCTATATAGTAGCACCGTTTTGCAATATAATGTAACATGTTCAGCGTTCATTATTATCGCCAATTTTTATTTCTAGTACAATTAGACCCAAATCCTATACATTTGGAATGTGGAGCTATAAGCTATGAGAGACAATTACTACTTTACATTTCTTCAATTTGTATAAAACTGTAATACGGATTCGTTTTGTACATCCAACAGCAAACATAATTTAACGAGTCTGAAATACAAAATGCAGGATATAAATGGTTGAGAACCGAGTGCGAATTACGGTTACTTCCACTAGATTGGAATGTGCAGGTCATGCATTAGTTGCATATTGCAGGCCTTTGAACACGAGCGGTAAAGAATGACTTTCTCAGGTCACTTTCCAAGGAAACTTAAAACCCCAATTTGGAAGTCACTAATTTTTCCGGCCCTAAATTTTTTTTTTCAAATATGTAACGCAAAGGCCCCCTCACAACCTGGTTCCCTTAACCTTTGTCCCTGAGCTGCCCTTCAACCAAACCCGAACCTCCGAAGAAAGAGAGAGAGAGACAAAACACACCTGTTTCTGTTCGCAGTCCTCAGCAGATTGCCTGCTTCTCTGTTTTATTTCATACAAACAGACATACAACACATACAATATGGGCTATTGTATGCCCAGAATCCTCGCAATGGCAAGGATATGATGTTGGTTGGATATGGAAATCCACCATCATCACAAATATTAGTATCGTCAAGCAAAATACATTTTTTGTACGATTCCATTCATATAAAACAATCTCACTGAACGTGAAATAAAATTCAATTTTACAATGTTTTAGCAAGAAGCCTACACCATATTAACATAGTTTGACGTAGATACCTTGCTTGTCAGCTAAAGTGGTATACGACGCGTGAGCATTACACCGTTTGTAAATAATATAATTAGTCGTCGAGTTAGGGTTAGCCTGTTCACATTGCAGTCTTGTCTGCTAATAAATATAATAATATAATTTACGGTTTGTTTTGGTTATGTCCGTAATCAAAATCAAAGATAGATGGATATCAGGAAATATGTTCAACTAGCAAGCGAGCAAAAAATCCAGATGGATGGCCACTTTACTATTTCCGGCATGACAAGAGAAAGGGAACCATAGTAAAATTTGGTGACAATGTGACCTACGTGCTGGGAGTATGCGAAGTCTCATCATGCCCCTTTTTGTCCATAAAGAAATATTTAAGGTTTACTGAGCACATTTTCAGTTTCAAATATTCAATGTATGTTATTGATTGACACATATGATTAGAGTCACATGCCAATAAATAAATGAAGACGTTAAATCTGCGGTGGCTAGCAAAATCATATTAAGGGTTCTACTTCTATTGCCCGTAATGAACTCCGGCTGAAGGGAATCATCACCGATGATTCCATTCCATGGGAAACTTTTAGACCACTCTGGATCGTAAGACTAAATATCCTGGAAACTTCAGTATGACTACCTACAGTAAACTCAGCAACTGTAGCTTCACGGAAAACAAAGCGAATTACGCACTGCCAGTTTGGACGAAGAAAGTAAAAGATGCGCCAATGGTTAATAGCAAAAATTTATTGCAGTCTCGCATTGACTTAATTTAAATAGGTTGGTCTCCCTGGCAATTACTATATTGCTCTAGCCTCCATAGCATAAACAGGACACATAAGAAGACCATTGAATTTTTATTTTATCTTTATGACACTCATTGAAATTGGTAGCACGAAGCGACAATATTAATCAATTACAATGCACACCTGATTAATTTAAATTATCTAAGGTTTATGAATCAAAAATGTTAGTAAATCGCAATCGATTGGTTAACTTGTGCTAAATAAATATTGTTGACATTCTCATTGAGTTATACCATTTAAGGTTGTGGTTCATCCAATTTCCAAGTTAATATCTGATTGAAACAAGATGATTTTCAATTTTGAATATGGCTCCAAGCTAAATACTTTTTAAGCTTTTAAAGTCGGTATGATATCATTTGGGTACGTAATAGATGATATTTTTGGTCGCTTTCAGGAAAAATAACAAAATAGAAGGCTGCAAAGAAAAACGTACTGGATTACAGAACAAGCCGGAATTGAATTATGGAAGTGTGAAATACAAGCAACGAACTCTCCAGCAAATCCTTTGGATAAGCTTGTGCTGCATTAATTTAAATAGGTGGTACTTTGGGATAAGGTTACATCATTCGTCCCCTGTTGCATTTCAATTTGTAATACAATTAGTCAAATCAATCAATTTATTCCAATCAAAGAAAGGGAAACATTAAGGGATTTGGTGATAACGTGACCTATGTGCTGGGAGTCTCAACAAGTCTCATTATGCCCCTTTTTGCACATAAAAAATAGTTCAGGTTTACTGAGCACATTTTCAGTTTCCCCAATTCAAAGCATGACATTGGTTGCCGTAAAATCATGCCAGTAAATGAAGACGTTAACTCTGAGATTGCTAGTTAAATCATATTAAAGTTCCTCCTTCTAGATCAAAGTGGTTTAATAGGTAACACCGGATCGGGTGGGGTTGGCGCTATCGAGATTGTTATGTAACTTCCTTGGATAAAGAATTTAAGTGTGCATCATGATAAATGAACATTTTGTCAAAAATTAGTTACTCTGGAATCAGTATAGTCGACTTAATAATCCCCAAATTAAATCAGGTGGGGGTGAAATGCGGTGGTGGTGAAAGGTAATAAAATTAGGTTTCTAGAATGCTGAACGATTCTAGAATTTACTCTTGGTTTGGCTACCAGTAGTATATACCTACAACATTGTCTATTATGACGTGCATGTCCAATGAACACATTTGGGGACTGGATTGATTTAAACTCTGCAATGTATGGAAGCCTGCAACAACAAACGTATGAGAGTTTATGAAGAACCAGAGCTGATTTATCAAAGAAATTTAAAATACAATCTGGGTATTGTAAGGGTAAGAATGATATAAGATATGACTAGAAAATGGATGAGATTTTTATATTTAACTTTGAAATCTAATTCACGTCATTACAATAGAAGCCACATTGCTGCTGTTGATCCCACATTTATTTTGTCTGGTTCCGGCAACCCCTAATTCCTTCACCAGTGACTTTGCTTAAAAATCTTTAGGCTTGAGTTAGTGAAGTTGTCACCGGAAATATTGGATCGGTGGCCCACATTAAGAACAATCACATAAGAAGACTATTACATTTTTGTTTCATATTTTATACTCGTATTTTATGAATCTTTCATTCAAGTAGGTTGGACGACGCGACAGGACTAAATTAATGTCGCGTTCGTCTTTTACGTAACGTTGCAGCTGTTTAATTATTAATTAAATTTTCAATATAGGTGCAAACCAAGTTTTTTCATTTATTGAGTCGTGATATCATTTGGGCACAGAGAATAAATGCCGTTTGCAATCGTTGTGGAAAACCAACCAACATATTTTAATATAGACGGTTTTAAATCGGCAACAACAGAAATAAACAACTATTGAGGATCTTTCCGTGGTTTAGTGGACGGTAGCCAATCTTCCCCGAATTTGAAGGATGAACCAACTTGTACATTTGGAACTGAATGATATGATAACCAACCGTATGTCCTTTGCCGAAACATTTCCAATAGTCAAATAAATACAAATCTTACTAAAATGATTACAATAATCTTTATATAGTAACACCGGTTTGTAATATAATGTAAAATGTGATTAGAATGCATTAGTTGCATAAATCACGCCTTTGAACGGGAGGGGGAAACAATGACTTTCTCCGGTCACTTCACTTCCCAACGAAACTTTAAACCTCAATTTGGAAGCCACAATAAATTTTCCGTTCGTAAAAATATTTTCAAATATCAGGATCGTCAAACAAAATACATTTTTTTGTACGATCCCATTCCTATAAAACAATCTCAGTGAATTTGCACTAAAATCCAATGTCACAATTTTTCAACAAGAAGCCATATACTATTAACAATCCCCTCAGCAAATAATTTAAATGTGTCAAGATGCACACTAGACAATGTGTTAATATCACTGGGCATCTACCTGGATATAAAACATAAATTACATTACATAGATGGGCTGGGGCGTGAGAGCTCCCATTTCATCGACACCGGTTCATTCACTAAAAGCTACTACCTAGTCGTTTGATTGCTGTTTTGATTTATGCTTTGGAATGCTAGTAGTACAAGCAATGACACCGGTTAAATGAATTATATATCTCCAGTTTGACGCGGATACGTTTCTTGTCAACTGAAATGGTATACGACACATCGTGAGCATCGGTGAATCAACAAATTCTCACATTACATTACACTCTTCTGTTTGTAAATGAAATATTTAGTCGTCGTATTAGGGTTATCCTGCTACGTTGCAGTCTTCGGCTAAAGCTATTAATATAATCTACGGTTTGGTGTGTCCCTAATCAAAAAATCCGATTCCGTCACATTTTCAAAATATCCTGCCCGTAATGACTCCCGACTCACAGGATTTAGAAAGGGCTCGCAGAAGTGTCGGAACGACCGAGACTCCGATGATTCCATTCCATTGGAAACTTTGAGTTTACTCTTGATCGTACCAGATAAAACCAGGAAACTTCGGTATGTCTACCGACAGTAAACCCAGCAAATGTAGCTTTACTAAATACGAAACGAGTCACACAGTGTCAGTTTCAACTATGAAAGTAAGTAATAATACTCTCCTTGCCACCGGTTAATAGCAAAAGTTTGTACAGTCCCGCAATGATTTAATTTAAATAGGCTGGCCTGCCTGGCAATTACATTATTGCTCTAGCAAGCATGGCTTAAACATTTTTACTTTATCTTTATGACAGTTTCATTTAAATAGTCAGGACGATATCATTTGGGTACAGAATGTCGCGTAGATGGCATTCTTTGGCCGTTTAAAAAAAATGACAAAACTGAATGACTGCAAAGGAAACGTACTGAATTACAGAACAAGCCCGAATTGAATTATAAAAGTGAGGAATACAAACAATCAACTCTCCGGTGAATCTTTTGTGTAAGCTTGTGTTGCGTATAATTTAAATAGGTGGTACATTGGGACTGGGACACATCATTCGTCTCCTATTGTCTTTCTTTTAATTAAGAATGCAAAGTTGAAATTGAATCATTTCTGATTCGATAAGGAGTCGACACGGTTGTATAGGAGTCTTCAAAGTAAAAATTATCAATTGAGGACTTGAATGATTTGTTTTAATGGAAGAAGTGCAAAAGGTGCGCGGTTCATGCAAACAATGTGCAAACTATGGTAGAATTCAATGTCAAAACTTAGGTTCCTGAACCGATCACAAGTACATTTCAACAGAGACGGTTTTAAGGGGTAAACAATGCAATAAGAAAAAATAAAAGAATAATGTTTTGCAATACAATGCAAAATGATCAGCATTTGTTATTGTTGCAAATTTCAATTCATAATTCAATTAGTCCCCATTCCTATACATTTAGAATCTGGAGCTGTGGTAGTTATTTCGACGAGTTATAAGTTTTAACTCAGGTTGTACATTTAGTTATAACTAATTTTGCAGAATTACGGTATACAAATGGCTGCGAACAGAGTGCGAATTACGATTAATTCCACTTTATTAGAATGTGCAGCATATACATTAGTTGCATAGATCCAGCATTTGAACGGGAACGGTAAAGAATGACTTTCTCCGGTCACTTTCCAACGGAACTTAAAACTTCAACTTGGATGGCATGGATTTCTCCGTTCATAAAAAAATCTACTCATCATTTTAATTCTGGGTTGCAAAACAAAACACATTTTTTGGTACGACCCCATTTTTATAATACAATCAAGTTGACATGTAATAAGAAATAAAATTCACATTTAAAATATTTTAATAAAATGTCACAAGCCTATAGCGAACTCACCAATAGTTTGATTACTATGTTAATTACAGTATGATAAATGATACAAGCAAACAATTTCAAATACATTTTGATAGAATGCTAATACATATATATCAACTCAGCATAAGCAGTGATAGTCACACCCGTTCGAAAAATCATATATCTCTATGAAAATCTCTAAAATCTTGTTCGTAAAGGATCCCATTCTATTGGAAACTTTGAGACAATCTCTGGATCGTGCCACTGAAATGCTGTAAACTTTACTATATTGATACATTGGCTACAGACAGTGCATATTCTGCAACTGTCGCTTTAATGAATACAAAGCACGCAATTGAATTACGCATTCCCAGAAAGAATCTAAATAGTTATTTTATCTTTCCCGCTGGTTATTTGCAAAAGTTTATACAGCCTCGATTTAATTTAAATAGTTTGACCTGTTGAATGAATTACATCATTGCCCTAGCCTGTCGTCATCATATCCAATATCTGGTTAATTTCCATCCAGTTTAAAATATGCTATATAATATATAATTTCCCTGTATTTATTTCCAAGGATGAACCAACTTGTCCATTTGGAACTGAATGATATGATAACCAACCGTATGTCCTTTGCCGAAACATTTCCAAGAGAAAAATAAATAAATAAACAATTTTAATAAAATGATTAACATAATAATTATATTGTGGCACCGTTTTACAATATAATGTAAAATGATCATCGCTTATTATTATCACCAATTCGAATTCCTAGTACAATTAGACCCAACTCCAAAACATTTGGAATGTGGAGCTGTGAGAGACATGTCGACGAGTGATTAGGGACAATGTTGAAATTAATAGTTTGCATATCTTCATTTAGTACAAAAACTGTTATACCGGTTCGTTGTGTGCATCTACCAACAAACGTGCTTCAACGAATCTGAAATCTGAACCGAGTGCGAATTACGATTACTTCCACTTTATTAGAATGTGCAGGACATGCATTAGTTGCGTTGATCAGGCATTTGAACGCCAGCGGTAAACAATGACTTTCTCCTGCCACTTTCCAACGAAACTTAAAACCTCAATGTGGACGTCACTAATTTCTCCGTTCACAAAAAAGTATTTTCAAATATTAGGATCCTTAAACTAAATACATTTTTTTGCACGATACCAGTCCTGTAAAACAATCTCACGCGGGAACGACCCGAGGGTGGGTCACCCTTCCACATATGTGAAAATACTTTTCTAGGCCAATTTTTGGCGCTGATTACGAATATGAAGTCCGTTTTCTGTCAATGACAATTTTTGACCACAAGGGAGCATTTTTGGGTGTTGGGTCACCTATACAACCAGGTCGGCAAAGTAGTTGAATGGACATATTTTTATGCGTAGAATCCGAATCTGAAATCGGTTTTTTAATATAACTCGCAGTTTTTGAGATATTGGGAATAAAACATCTAAAAAGGTGCAAAACACCATTTTTATGAAAAATGGATTTCAGATTCAGAATCAGCATAATTTATTTAGTCAGTATCGATATTTTGTTTGTCGATAATTTTTAGCTTCAAAAACACGTGTTAGCATATGGGGAAGTTCCCTTGTGGTCAAAATTTGTCATTGACAGAAAACTGACTTCATAATCGTGATCAGCGCAAAAAAATTGGTTTAGAAAAGTATTTTCACATATGTGGAAGGGTAACCCACCCTCGATTCGTTCCCTCGTCAGTGAACAAAACACTGAGATAACACTGAACACTTTACTATTTTTGGTATGACAAGAATAGAAATAGATTTTGAGAAACATATTGTTGAATTGCTAAATCCCTATGAATCAATCGAATCATGAAGTCGTCTACAATCGCACAAATTGTAGACACCTACAAATTTAATTGTACATTACAATTAAATACGTACATTTATCACATTTTGGATATTAAAAATATATAAGCTACAAAGTCAAAATAAAGAAGGGACGTATCTGCTTTTGCATTTTACCTACTGCTCCATTATAAATTATGTTCACGGTCCATATCAAAGAAAATGAGCATAAAGCAATTTAAGTAGTGGTAAATGAGCAATTGAATAAATACTTCCTAACTGATTGCCCATGTTGCACAGGTGGCTCTATCTGCAACTTTGGAGACATAATATTTCCATATTGCTCCTCCCCTTTCTTATGGGGTAAGCAAAGTTTTAGTGGAACAGGCACGTCCCAGTGATCTGGACTCTTTTTATTTAAAAAATTATCTGTTTTTAATAGCGGTGCCGGTTCGCGGTTTCGTTTGTAACAGTCAAATCGTTTTCGATTAAACGAACACCGCTCACAATCGTTTTTGGTTAAACGAAAACCGATCACAATCCTTTTCTACCAAAAAACCGAAAAAGAGAGAAACGAGCGATAATGCTATTTTTCTAAAAGGAGATGAACAATGACTTTCTCCGGTCACTTTCCAATGGAACTTAAAGCCTCAACTTGGATGGTATGGATTTCTCCGTTAATAAAAAAATCTACTCATCATTCTAATTCTGGGTTGCAAAACAAAATACATCTTTTTGTACGACTCCATTTTTATACAACAATCCAATGGACATGTAATGAAATTTACATTTTCAATATTTTAATAAAATGTCACAAGCCTCTATCGAACTTCTTTTTTTATTACTATGTTAATTAATTTTTAAAAAATTCAAGCAAACAATTTCAAATACATTTTTATTGCATGCTAACAGAATATCTCTGTCAATTAAAATGAAATGAATACAACGTGAACATAATCGGCGAATCAATAAACTCTCATAGTACACCTTCTTGTTTGTAAATTAAATATCTCGGCTTCATGAGGGTTAATCTGCGTGCATTGGAGTTTTACCCGCTCAAAGCTATTAAGAGAATGTGCAGTTCGGTATATCAGAATTCAAATCGAAGAAAATCATCTCCTGAAATCCAACTAGCAAGTGAGCAGGAAATGCAGATGACCTGGCACACAGCTATTTACAGTATAAGCTGGACTACAAAACTTTTATGGTTTTCGGAGAATAACAAGTTAAATTATGCTCATCGTCAGTTTGAAGACGGATAATCCCTTCAGTGGAAATTCCTCAACTTGTCAAATAAAGGATTAGTCAAATTGACCCTAGTGGGTTGGATAATGGACACTGAAAGTTATGAAAACACATTCTGGGATAAACCATAAAGGGCATGTGCAAATTTTGAAAAATTTCCATGTCATACTATCCACAAAATAAAAAAAAACTATCGATAGTGAACTGATATCACTTTCTCCCATCTCTCAGGTGAGATATTAATAAATCGGCTGGGAAATGGCAATTCATCATTGTGTTGATGACTACGATAATTGCAAATAAGTGTTTTTGAAAGATGGGAAAATACATTGTTCCACATTTTGCATATAATTATGTTCACGGCCCATGACAAAGAAGGTGAGCATTACACAAGTTCAGAAGTGTTAACAATTAAATATAGTCTAAATATTTGCTATTTGGTTGTACAAGTGGGAACGTTTATTTCTAGGGATACGAAATTCTCGCGATGCCCCGCCCCTTCCTTGCAAATATGATGATATTTCGTTAAAATGCATGTGTAACTGTGGACATTGCAGTTTCACATGTTACAAGTCATTGTCATTTACAAATTCACAGGCATCCCTGCCGACTCTCATCTCGTGACGCACATGTAAAGACGATTGCATGCAATAGTGAGTCGACGTCAATTTTCTCTTTACATGTGTCTGTCCACTTACTTTGAAAGCTCCTGTAAATTGTCGCGATATATATCGGATACAAAGTCTATAAAAAATCTGCTGATGCCGATCTTTACAAAAACAAATTGACAACCTATTATCCGTTACAACCAATTTGGGATTAATTAACTAATCTTTTCATACTGTTTTCTAATCTTTTCATACTGTTTTTGATTGCGATTGCGATATCCCGAATAGTCAATCGTTTCTGCAATTGCACTGTTAATTAAATTAAAAAAATGTGAAAGTACATTTTTCACATTTTCAATATTGGGAATAAACAAAAAAAATATAAACTACAAAACAACATAAGTGGATGAAAAACTCATGCTTTTGATATGTTAATATTCTCGGTGCACATTAATGGAACTCTTCTCAAAAGGTACAAACTCCTTTTTTAAACCTCCATTTAAAAAAATATATTATTACTGGAAACTCCAAAAATAACAATTCCTATCTATATATTTGGACACATTTGTTTCATTAGAACTGCTCCAGTCACGTAGCTAGCCTAATATCGAGGGTATAATTTTGAAAAGCTAAGTTTGAATTCTTACATATAAAAACTGCAATTGCAGTTCTTCGAGCCGAGGATAGTCTTCAGTTATAAATATTAGTTTAGAATAGATAGAGAATAGATGACTAAGATTCTTTTGTATTCGTTAATCAATATTTATAAAGAGAGAAGTTTCAAACTTTCAAATCCACATATTATACCAATACAATGTCATTGTTACGGATGTACTTATGTAAATGGTGACAGGGTGGTGGAATTTTACACCGACATTCATCAAGTTTCAGATGAAAGCATGACGCAAACCCTGTCCTTAATAACATAAGTGTCGCTATGACCGAATCTCAGAGGATCCCATTCTATTGGAAGCTTTGAGACAAATCTCTGAATCGTGCGGCTGAAATCCTGTAAACTTTACTATATGGCTACACTAACTACCGACAGTGAATTCAGCAACTGTCGCTTTATTGAATACAAAGCACGAAATTGAATTACGCTCTCCAGGAAAGAAGCTAAATGGCCATTTTCACTTTCCTGTTGGTATATGCCCCTTGCGTTCATAATTTCAAAGTTAATATTTGCTTGAAACGAGATGATCGAAAATTTTCAATATGGCTGCAAACTAAGTGTTTTTTTATTGTGGCATGATATCATTTGGATACATAGAATAAATGGTGTTTCCAGTCGCTTCGGGAAATCAACCAACGTGTTTTAATATAGACGGTTTTAAATCGTCAACAACAGAAACAAACAACTACTGACTGAGGATCTTTCCGTGGTTCAGTCGGCGGGAGCCAAGCTTCCCCGAATTTACAAGAATGAACCAACTTGTCCATTTGGAAATGAATCAAAGACTATACCTCTACACGACGCATTCCTAATACACACAAGACAGATCACATCCCTTTATGGCCATTGTCCTCGTCCCAGCTTGAACATATATATTTCTATTTAATATTGATAGATTATTCTTTGTAACCAATTTTAAGTAGTTAACTATACTTAATTTAGAAATGAAAATGCTGTAATATTGTAGAATAG
>JAQIXQ010001291.1:0-15776 GCA_034700485.1 Pseudosinella alba | reverse complement strand
CGTAATTTTAAATAAAAGCCAAATTTCGATTTGTTTCTACGGTTACTGGTGCTCATTGTAATACTCAGCCTTAAGGTCATAATACTTCGTTTTCTGTCAGAACTAACGAAAATTTAATTCATCGACAGTAAATTGATGGAATAGTAAAAGAAAATTGTAAGTTATCTTTCCAAGTTATGATTATGAGTTTCCCTTTATGTATTCTGTTTTATGATCTCCCAAACAATGCAGGCGTACCTAATAAGACATACGCATAATGGATACCAACTGAAATAAAACTGTCCTTTTTGATGACACACATACTTGTACCCAAGTCTAGGTCAACAGCATCAGCAACCCTTCAGTTCACTAACTCAATCAAAAACTTAATAAAAAATTGTCATAATCCTTAACAAAAAGGAAGCATAATAATAAGCACACCATCAACTGTCGCTCAAACGATATATGTATATAATATATAGCAAGTATACATTCTTGAAAACCCCCATCCCACTTTCCCTATCTTTACACGTATAATGTATGTAAAACTTTAAGACGCTAAACTACTAACTACAAAGATGATATATATTTACTACTACTTCTAGAAAAAGTGATACACAAATGAGATGGATAATAATAAAAATATAATTATATTGCCATTATTGACAATAACATACCTAAGTGTTAATCTTAGTTTCTTAATGGAGGTAGTATAGTAATAGTTGTTGGACCAAGAATAGTAGTAGTCGTAGTAACATAATAGTAATAGTGCAACAGTAAGGGTCCACTGTCGTGTCGTTGTTGTTTATTTCACTCCATCTACACATTCTACCTACACATCAGAAAATTTGTATCCGATGTTCAATGAAATATTTGGACTCCGCCGAGCTATAGCTTACGATTAGCCTAACATTATGTTACGCTATATAGGGCAAAGAGTTCCAAATAGCTCAATGAAAATATGGTACATATGAACTCGTTAATTATATACGTTCGTATTAAATTATTTATGAGAACTAGTCGATTTTTTACGACGGTGGTCCACTTTACACTGTCGAGTGTCATGGGCCTACTAAAATCATTGTCAGTTTTTAAATCCTTAATATACAATTTACAAGCTAATAATAGGTTGTCGAATTTGCGTCTCTCAGTACTAATATCACCTGTCTACTATCAGTTGCACTTTTTAATATACATATATATATACCTATATAATATAAACATTCACGTTTGTATATAAGTTTTAGTATCAATTTTGTTTTGTTAAAAATGATAAAAAACGAAATTGTTTTTGCGACCATTTAAAAAAAAGTAAACTAACACGCTTGTTTAAATCTGAACCTTTTGAATATTATTATTACCACCGTTTGCTTGACTATTATTACTACCACTGCTATTCCTCCCTGCGGCACTATTACTACTACCTCCGCCACTGCCGCCAGTAGTACTAAACCCAAGTGCATCAAGATCAGGTACACCAGAAGATGAAGAAGTATGTGATTGCCCAATATTAATCCCAGTTACTGCTGCTGATGATGAGACAACCACGTTGGGGGATGATGATGGAGACGACGAAGAGAGTATTGCAGTGGATGTATGAGGGACGCTGATTGAATTATTATTATTAATTATATTTTGTTGGGCTCCAAGCGTTCTTGCACCAAGGACTGCACGGAGACCAGGTCGGACATCGATTTGATGAAGTTGATGTTGAAGGTTACCAGACGAGGATGATATGGGTACTATTAATTGTTGTTGTTGGGCGATTGTTAATTGGTTTAATTGTTGCTGCTGCTGTTGTTGTTGAAGAAGATGGAGGTGTTGTTGCTGCTGCTGAGATGTTCCTATAGAAGACATTGCATAAAAAGAAAACGAGGATTCGTTATACACAGAATACCAATATTGATGTTGCGATTTGCGACACTTAAATGCGTGTGATGTCCATACATATTTACGAAGGCTTTCTCAATAGTATTTGTCAGCGTTTATTCAGCTACAACTTTTACAGTATTTATGAAGAATTTCCGTCCTTTTCAGCATAAGTATAAGTACCCTTAAGTCTAATAAGTCTTTTCTACCAAGGCACTGGTCACCAGACCAGTTTGAAGTTTGTGAATAATAAGGAGGGTTAATGTCAGTCATGCAAAAACGCCTTTTTCAGCCCATCATCCGAGAAAGCCGAGATCTTCGATTTTCTGCTGGACAGTGTTACTGATGCCTGATCGTGTACTTGAAAAAATCCTGCATTGGATTTTTGATGCTGTTTCTTGATATAATTTTGCTATAATTTTCCCAATGTTATGCCATGCTTGCCTAGGCAGTGAGACGTCCTCAAGGAAAATAGCAGCCATCAAAACTTCAAACTTATCCTAGAACACAAGCCTAATTAACTTATTCTTCAATGAAGTTCAGGAGATTTAGCGAAAATGTGTCTACTAATGAAACAATTCATATGATTCATAAACCAAAACATTCCGATAAAGCAGAAAATGAGCCTTTCCCCACTCATTTCAAGTTTTGACTCACATGCAAAACATTCTAATGGAAGACTTTTTAATTTAAAAAATATAGAAAAAAACAACCTACAATTATATTGAAAATGCCATCTTTTTTGTCGTACTCGCTCTAAAACTCAAGAGAAACGAAACCAAATCTAATAGGAAAGAGCAGAAAATTATCTATCTTGTCATATATTGCTGAAATACAATCTCCAATTTCCGGCGGATATATTGGCACGCAAAGTCTGACAAATAATATTGAACAAGCCTTCGTATATCATGGTTATTTTAAATTAAACAGAGTTTTGACGTAATAAAAATTTAAGTATTTGACGTATGATTCCAATCATCCAATCACGATAGAAACCAAATATTTGATAATAATAAACTCACCAATTTGCTGCTGAATGCCTACCAATGTGCTCCCTGCTCCTGCCGCAGCCCTTACTCTATTGAACATAAGGTTTTGTTGTTGCTGCTGTTGAAAAGTCTGTTGTTGACGGAGTTGTTGCTAAAAATATGGATACAAATATATCACTTTAGATGCATTGAATTTAATTGGTGTACTTTACAGTTACATAATCGTTGGCAGAGTTGTCCCATCGGTAGTACCGCCGATACTTTTGTATCGGCGATACCAAAATTTTGGGAGAAAAAGTATCGCTACCGCTACCGATACCGGAGAAATAGGGAAGCAAAGTATCGATATCGATACCGCTACCGGAGAAAAATTGGGCAAAGTATCGGTATCGGTATCGCTACCGTAAAATGTTTTCCGGTAGCCACTCGATTCATTAATTTGTCATAGATTGTAGCTGTTGCGGCTTAATGATCAAAAATAATAGAAACAATACGTTCAATAATGGTATTGTGACCCTTATCTCATAAAATTCTAACAATTTTATCCTACCTTTGACACAGCTAACATTTTAAATTTGTGAAAAAAATTCGCCCTAATTATGTAGGAAGTATCGATACCGCTACCGATATCGCGGCCTTCCATTAGAAAGTATCGCTACCGCTATCGATACCGGAGAATAATTTTCCAAAGTATCGGTATCGCTACCGCTATCGGAGAAAAATTGGGTAAAGTATCGTTATCGGTATCGCTACCGCGAAAATGATCCATGGGACAACTCTGATCGTTGGTATGCAATAAGTACTGGTAGCTGAGAGGACACGGCGCCTTTCGTTTGAAATTCATTATATAATTTCGTGACGTGTCCCTCCGATAGTTCCGAATCCTCTTTGTCGGTCCATGTCACTGACTCCGTGGCACGGATATACTAAATTCTAGTAAAAATCCCCCGTGGAAATGGAGAAAGGCGCCGTGTCCTCTCAGCTACCAGGACCAGTACAGTTAATAAATCTTGATATGCATAATATTTTGTCATAATTAAGGCCCGGATTTGCCTATTTTTGCCTATTTTGTTGTTGACCAGATAGAAGTGGGATTTCACTTGACAAATATGTTTCATGATATTTGAAGCATTTTGGCGAAGTTTTATAGTGCCTATTTTTGCCTATTTCAGGGGTTAGTGCCTATTTTGCCTTTTTGTGCCTATTTTCGGCTTTTTTAGGCAAAATCGCCTATTTTTCGTGCCTATTTTAGGCTTTCTGTTAATTGTTAGAATTTTTTAAAATATCCGACCAATTTTTTATGAGTTAACGAAAATTTTGCTATAAAAATTTGTCAATTTTTCTAGTTTTCTGTAGTTTTTCCCGCAAATTGCTTAAATTCTACTTGGCATTTGAAAACCGACTGATTCCAAGCACAAATCTAAAATGTAAAAATATTCATGTTTTTTGCATTTTATAGTGCCTATTTTGCACTTTTTAGTACCTATTTGCCTGCCTATTTCGGCATTTTTTAGTGCCTATAATCCGGGCTTAGTCATAATAGTCATTTTGTGCCGGGTTAAGTAGCAATTGTAGGTACTGTGTATTTAATACTTATTAAATTACAAATCAACTAAATTTAAAAAAAAAACGTGGATGCTGAGGTTTAAATTAAAAATCACAAGTAAGTAGGTATTGTGTTTTCGCTTGGGAAATTTTGCCAACATTACATTTGTGTGAAGTTGGCACTGAATTTTTCATCACTGAATTAGTGATGGCATTGAATAACAGTTTCCGAACGTTCCAAAACCTTGCCTAACCTAACTGAATATAACGACACGACGCGGAAAAATTCAGTGATAAAAAAATCAGTGCCAACTTCACAAAAGTAACATTACGTCATGAGTCATGACTATTGGTCTACAGACTGATTTATGAGTAAAATATATAGTACTACAAATATATAGTATCACTCGCAATGCGAGTCTCGCATTAGTTGGAAACTGGAAAAACTGAAAATTCCGAGTTGGATGCCAGCCAACGCCAACTAATAAAGTTTTCATGATTTCATTTCACCTTTACTGATTAGATTACTACAGTACTTACCAAACTGGCAGTGGATATCCCAACAGAACTCCCACTAACCATTGTTGTGTTGTTAACTCCAGCTGCACTAGCATTAGTACTAGCACCGCCAAGTTGAGCATTGAGCATCGGGTTATTCTGCTGTTGAATGCTGATCCGTGCCTTGTTTTGATTGACCCACTGCTGAGCTTGTTGATTATTCATAATTATTCTTTGGTTTAGTTGGTTTACGATTGGGTTGTATTGTTGCTGCTGAAGAGGGGAAGGTGGTGGAGGCGAGGAACCGATAATGTTTCCAGCAGCATGTTGCAATTGTTGTTGTTGTTGTATACTTAGTCTGAGGAGCTGTTGTTGTTGAAGTTGCTGCTGCGTAACATTTAAGTAAGGTTTTTCAATAAGTAATATTAATTCTTTCCAAATCTACACCATCGTTTGCCAAAGTCCCCGCCTTGGAGGGCATAGTACCAATGTATAACAAAGATCATTTGTGTATTTAAAAAACAATCAAACAGGAATGCGTCTAGTAAAGTAACAATATTTAAAGATCTGTTGCTATATGATAGATTAAACGGCAGGGTAATCTAATTACTGAGTGGCGTCCTAAATATGAAATATTCTACATCTAAGGGTACTATTAGGATCCGTCTAGTCTAAGGACGTCATTTCGACCCCGATCGGGCAATTTGCATATGAATGGAAAACACATTGTACCAGTGGGTATGCAAATTGTACATAATTTATTGGCCTAGGTAAGGAACTTAAAATGGATTTTTTATTGGCAGGAATTCGCCGTGATTTTATGTTAATTAGCAACCCCTGAAATGGCAAATGACAAAAAAAAAATTAAAAACATTAAAAACTATTTTTTTGTCATTCGCAATTTCAGGAGTTGCTAATTAACATAAAATCACGGTGTTATTCAGCCACATGAAAAATAGCTTTTAACTACCTATTATATCAATATATGCATTGTATTTAAATTTAGTTTATTTATATATGTATTTACCTGTTGCTGTGGAACTCCTAAAACACTCAATGCACCACCACTCCCCCCGCCACCACTAATCATAATCCCCCCGCTTGCACCACTACTACCACTAGATATCTGTTGCTGTTGTTGTACTTGTTGAACAAGTTGTTGAAGATTGCCACCTGCGCCTCCAACAATACTCCCCAGAATTGTTCCTCCTAACTGCTGCTGTTGCTGCACCAGCGTAGCACCACCACTACCAGTTAATGTAACATTAGGCGGAGGGACGCTTCCACTTAATAGAGAGTCTAGATTCTGAAGATTTACTGTGGTGGCGATAGACGCTCCCCCTACTCCCCCGGCTCTGTTTTTTAATTCCTGGAGTTGCTGCAACAGGCCTTGTTGTTGGAGGATTCTTTGTTGTTGTTGTACAGTTTGTTGTTGTTGCTGCTGTTGGTGGTGTTGCAGTTGTTGCTGACGTAAAAGCATTTGTTGTTTTAATAGCATTTGCTGTTGGTGGTTTGGAACAATTTGATTAGGTGGAGCTTGTTGTTGTTGCAGGTGTTGATTTGAAGGTGCTCGGAATCTAGCTATTGTGCTTGTTGTTGTTGTTCTCTGGATGAGGAGTGGAACATTTCCTACTTGGTTTATGAGGTGGTGTGTTGTTGTTGTTGCTGGGTTTTGTTGCTGCTGTTGTTGGAGTAACTGTTGATGTTGATGTTGCTGATGATGATGGATCATAATAGGGTTCATTACTTGTTGTTGATGTTGATGCTGTTGAGACATGGGCGGTGCTTGGGGAAGATTTGATGGGGTTTGCACTGCTGCTGCAGCTGCAGCTGCCGCACGATTATGAAACGTAGTGGTGATTTGTTGGATTGTCTCGAATTGCATTAGTTCTTTTTGAATAGCATCTATTCGGGCTATGTCCGATGGGGTATGGGAAGACGATGATGCTGACGTGGGGGTCGTAGGTGTTGATGGCGAATGAAGGACAGTTGTTGAGGATGATGCTGACGGCGTTGCTGGACCTTGATGTTGCTGGTGTTGTTGTTGCTGATGCACGTGCTGTTGTAGCTGTTGTGGGGAGTGTTGCAGGAGCGTTGGAGGGAGTTCTGCATTTGATTCTAGAAGATTTAGGATGTTACTGACGTCATCTGTTTGTATAGTTTACAGAACACACAAAAGAGTTAGTCAGTATTCATAATGTACATTCTTATTTTATGTAAACTAAATTGAGTGAGTTTGAGTTGGCAGCTGGAGGCTGAATTTACTTAATTGAAATTACAAATAAGAATTCTGAGGAAAAAAAACACGACAAGCATAAATCCCACCTCTCTCTCATTAAAAAAGCAAATGTATTCTACGACAATTATTTTTGCTTACTATACCTGAGTATAGATGAGATCCATTGTGTCCACCAGAACCCGCTGCCCCAAGAATCATCTGATTCTGATTTCCTACGAGAAGAGTTGCTCCTCCAGTTGTAGGCGAACCTTGGGCAGTAGTAGTCGTCATTCCACTTACAATGTTGCCCCCGCCACCTGCGATTATGTGATGATGGTGGTGATCAGTTGCCGAAGTACTATTCTCACTACCACCACTATTTCCTCCAGATAGCAATTTCAAATCTTCAGGTACAATGTCAATAACTTGATCCAGGATCTCATCTAGAATAGCGTCAGAGTTGTCGATAGAAGGAGCAGCGCTAGATTGCTGGTGTTGCAAACTTGCTGCAGTACTAAGAATTATGTTATTATTGTTGTTATTTCCGGATAAACTCGATCCCATTGTTGTAGTTGCTGAAGTACTACTGCTTTGATGATGGGATTGTTGTTGCTGAAGCGTTTGTGTAGGTGTAGTTGGAGGTTGAGGACTACTAGCTACTATGCTTGCAGGACTTGGACTATTACTAGATGTGCTCTGGACGATTATGGGGGACAACGGAGGGTGCGGGAGGGCCCCAACCATTGAACCACTGCCGCTAGCTCTACTACCACTGTTGCTGTTGAGCAAATTGTTTAGGAGGTTGTTTCTGGTTGTTTGAAACTGGGCTACTACAGCTCCTGCAGAACCAGTGGACGTTGTTGGAACTTGTTGGGTTGGTTGGCCTACTACTACAACTTGATGATGATGATGATGTTGGGCCTGTTGGGCTTGGGCTCGGATCTTGTTCATTTTCTCTTGAGGAGTTATGCTCAGATATCCTGGAGGGACAAGCGGGACTGATGCTGGGGGTTCACTTGGTTTTTGCAATAGGCTCACTAGCCGAGGGTTCCTTTTACATAGATCCCCTTTTACTGTTAATGGGGGTGGAGGGGGCGGGAGGAGAACCGGTTGCTGCTGCCATTTATGCTCCTCCATCATCTGAGAAAACGTTCGCTTTACTCCACCACTGTTACCCGTTCCAGTTGGGCTCGCGTTTCCTCCGCTGTCCTCGTTCAAGAGTTGCTGGAGAAGTTCCGAGCCACCTCGTTGGCGCATTACTTCATTAGGGTCTTGGGAGGAAGGGACCACTGAGCTTCCTAGTAATCCTCCTCCTGCTCCATTGTTATTCAAGAGACGCAGTAGCATGTTGTTGTTATTATTCGGTTGGTCTTCATGCTCGTCTGCAGCGTTAAGCAACGTTTTCAGGATCCTATTATCGTTTCTCGGGTTAATTTGATTTAGAGTGAGCAGGTTCCTTAGGCGGTCAGAGCCTATTGCAGCAGAATTGTTATTATTATTATTCGTTGTTGGAGTTCCAGGTACAGAGTTTGATGATGAATTTTGCTGCTGCTGCTGAGGTGTTCCTACTACCAGAACTCCCCCTCCACCACCAAGTGCAACTGCTCCTCCTCCAGGGTCTTCACCTCCAGCTACATGGAATGGGCTGTTACTTGATGTACTGAGAGGGCTATTATTATTTACTCCCCAAGTGGCTGCCAAGTTTGGGGCTCCTGGGGAGGCTATTGGCTGCTGTTGCTGTGCCCTTTGTTGCTGCTGCGCTTGGATTTGAGAACCATGTAGCAACTGTTGCTGAGTTTGCATGCCCTGATGTTGTTGATGTTGTTGTAATGGAGGATCTGTATTAAACCCCGATTCAAGGTCAAGGTCTGGCCAAAAGTCAATGTTGAAATCGTAGTCTGTTGTGGATTGGAGTGTAAGTGTTTGAAAAGTTGCAGTGGAATTGATTGGTGTAGTAGTTGATGATGATTGTTGTTGAGGTGATGGGATTGTTGCTGATGCTGTGGATGTCGTAAAAATGAGTCCATGGCTGTTGTCGTTATTGTTGTTATTTGAATCTTGCTGTTGTTGGATCAGGGTATTATGCTGATGATGATGGTGCGGAGAGGGCGATGATGATGGCTGCATGAGAGGGGAGTGATTGCTGCTACTACAACTTGTTGGAGTAAGTGGCTGTTTTTTTATTATTACGGGAGATATAGGTACTTGAGTATTGGATGTGGTGGTCGGGGCTGCTCTTGGATTCGGACTCGTCGTTGTCGCTGCTGGGGTGACGGGATGTTGGAGGAGCTGTTGCTGCGTTGTCATTGTTGTTGATGTAGATGAAGAGGATGTAACTGGTTGGGGTGGAGGAGGAGGAGGGCTGTCATTTTCGTTGTGGATTATCGTATGCGTCGCCATTATAAAGTCTTGTTCTGTGTTCGGATTTGAGAGGAACACTTTTGATTTTGTTTGAACCATAACTATCTTATCCCCAATTTTCATTCGGTAGACAGGGCTTGTGCTGCTCTCGTTTTTGCAGGTCTCCCTCAGGTGATTTGTTAGTTTCCCTAGGTCAGCGTTGTGGGCGAGCTCTTGAAGTAACATACTGTTCTCCATTTGCTCTTTTTTTAGAAACTGAGACCAGTTTGGGGAGAGACCGCTGGTGTCCAGCCCCACGATGTGACCATCGAGACGGAGCTTTGTCGTGAATTGCTCAACCGGGAGACCTGGGGCACGTTCGTTTGGGGGCAGGCGCCTGGCAATGCAGACGAGGCGGGTGTCAAGTGATTGTGAGGAGGAGGACGCTGTAGCGGAAGCAGGAAGTAAGGATCTTTCTTGAACTGATGACGAAGAGTTTGTTGTTGATGTTGTGGAGGACGAAGAAGATAGTAAGCTTGATCCAGGTGTACATGAGGGGGGCATAAGCATTGCAGTTATTTGCATGTTTTCGTAGTGATGTGATGTTGTTGTAGTAGTTGTAGAGTTGTCTAATAGTAAGGTCGAGTCACGTTCGGATTTTACCAGAACTCTGATATTGAACGTCCTTTGCGTCTTTGTTGGGCAAGCTTGTGGGTGTTGTTGCTGTTCGGACGATGACGACGAGGAACTTGAGTCGGTAACGGAGCTGTTTTGAGGGGCTAACAATAAGCTGTTATTGCTGTTGTTGTTACTTGATGGTGTTTGGGTTGAGTTGTTATTCCAGCCAGCTATGAAGTAAATTTTTAAAAAACATCAATTTTTAAATTTGATAATTGAAATTGCCGTCCCCTATCACCGATTCATCACATGCTATCTATATGGATATTGTAAGGGAATTTATAAACATAAAGTTGCACGAGGAACAATTAATTATTCTGAATTCAATTAACCCAACAAAAAATATTCACATAAATAAGGTTCGATGTCCCCAACGCTACAATGCCTGAATTGTCAATAATTATGATTACTGATTACTATTACTCTGTGAACTATTTTATTTTTCGAAAAGATATTTAAAACAACGTTTCTAAAAATTAAATCATGTTTATTGAGATTGACATGATGGCATCATTACTACAAAGCGTCGATGATGGTATAACTGGCATTTGACAACGAGAGATTTTCCGAAACTATACTATTAAATTTTGTGACAAAATTTTGGTCCAGAAGTTTTAAATTTAGTCAGAAATTTTCGAAAGTGACCAAATGATTAGAAACAAGTTCAAGTTATTCTTACCAATGCTCATAGGTAGTAAGCTGGAACTAAACCGAGCATGATCCGTCAAATGAATCACATTGTAGATACTCTTCCCAATCAATTCCGTCGGGACAAAGTTAATGAACCCAGTAACATTATCCGAGACAAACTCCACGATTCCATCCCCGTTGACAACGAAAAGGAACCCGTCTAACGCCTCTAGTACCAATGGACAGAGTATCTCGTTCGCCAAGATATTCGTCGAGCTTGACACTTCTCCTTGTTGGACCTGACCCACTGCACTGCTGCTCGAGTTGGTTATCGATGACGATGAAGTGGTGGTAGTGGTGCAGCTAATCTCACTACTACTACCACTGTTATTATTACTTAGGCTGTTGTTAGTTGATGGTGATAGTAGTAGTTCCTCCGATGCTTTTATCCTTCGGATCTGGTTCACTGTTTCCTGGAGAATGGCGCATTTATCGGGTTTCACTGAGAGTGAGGACATATCCTCGATACTTGCTGAGATTAGCTCTGCCAACTCTTCGATGTAGATATTCTCTTGCTCCCGGCGACGTTTCTCGTTCAGGCACTTGTTTCTATGCGGAGGAGACAAATATCACACAGATTTTACTTTTTACATATTATATATCATAAATAAAGAAATTATTAACTGCACATACATGAAATACAACTTATTTTTTATATTTAATTACATTTGTGATTGTGGCTTGCTACCACCCCCTCCACCAGTACTCCCAGACGAATTCGTACTACCACTCCCGCCAATAATACTTGCAAAATTGTGTGGCAGTTGTTGTGTGCCCAGTAGACCGGAGGGTGAAGACGACGGATTGATTATGCTGGCGTTGTTGCTGCTAGCTGACGTGTTCACGTGATGGTGATTAACTACTCATGATGAAAGGGAAAACAAAATAATACATTTTAATCTCAAATTACTACTAGCATTTTTCTGTGATTTTAATAATAAAAGTTGCTTAAGGTCAGTCCAGGTTTGGAATGTATAATGTGTGTCCGAACTTCGGGCAAATATAAAATGCGGACTTGTGGTGCTTTATGGAAAAAATTAAAATGCTTAATTCAATTTCAAACCCACTCAACACTCTTTTAAAGCGGTTTTATACGTACTGCAAACAAACTTCAGGTTTAATTATCATTCCGGAATCGAGATTCTAGTTGCAACGTTACTGACGACGAAATAATTTCGGCCACATTAATGCAGTCTGCTCTAACCTATACCTACTAGATTAGTGTTAGTTAATCATGCCAAGTTACAAATTAAGTATGAAACTTAAGTTGCCACAATTAAATGTTTTAAATAATTCATGGTCCGCAAAATCTCGGTCCGCGGTCCGCATTTTATTCTTGCCCATTTTAATTCTTTCGAAAAAAAACTTTCCAAGTTTCCAATGCGAATGCATTGCAATGACATTTCATTTCCCACATGCCACATAACGCAATGTCCAAACAAGAACAAAGAATAGGAATGGAATGATTTTATATATTTTGGCAGAAAAAACTAATTACTTACCACCAGTCAAATTATGAGACCCCCCACCACTAAATACAAACCCTCCACCACCACCGCCAGTATTCGCACTGCTACCACCACTATTTTTTCTCCCTCGTCCTGCGCCCCCAACACTCCGTTTATTATTGAATCCAATCAGATTACCACCACCACCACCCGGGCTTATAATTGGCAAAACGGTGCTGGTACTGTTTGCTGATGATGACGATGTTGAGGGTGGTGGTGGTGAAGATGAGACTGCTGTAATGGCAACAGTAGTGGCCGTTACAGTAGTAGTGTATTGGGGTTGTTGTTGTTCCGAAGACGTTGTCGTATTATTGTTCCCACTACCACTGTTATTACTACTATTCAGCAGGACAGAAGAGGAATTGTCGTTACTAATGTTACTCGATGTAGAAGGTGTTGCTGTTGAAATTATATTATTGGTCGACATAATATTGATGAAACTACTAACTTTGAATTGTTACTGTTATTATGATTATTCTTATTAACTAGTTGATAAACATGACGAGTGCACGATCTTGATGTTGTTATGGTAGTATTATTAGGTTCCCCCTCCAGCTGTTCTGGAAACACCATTCTGGCTCTGTTCATTTATAACTGGACTGAATCTTTCTACTTACAACTTACTTACACAATAGCTTCTCTCCATCCTCAGTATTCCCCACTTATTATTATTATTAGTTACTCATTAGTGGAGGATGAGATGGATGAGAGCTACAAACGATACTGAATCCTAACCCACAATTAATTATCATTGTCAACCAAACAGCACACACTAGTCAACGGCGCGGCATGCCCATGCATGGGCATGTGATGTGTATTAACAATAACAAACTTGCCAAACACTTTATTACCATTTAATTATTATAACAATTCAATTATTATGTAATACGGACGGTCCAATTACTATGCTGCCTCTTGTGTGGAGTGAACGGGGGGGTCCAATGAAATTTACAGTAGTGGCTCTCCTTCCCCGAGTACTGCACAATAAATTCCTCTTGTTTCTCCCCACTAGTGCCAAATGCCTAATTCCATTAACTTATTCAAAAAATATACATAGTAAGTAATTGAATCATATTATTATTTCTAAATGTGTATAAACTCTTTTTAATCAATTAATCAATCAGTCCACCGTTCTCTCTTGTCAAATCGTTTAAATAAAATGAAAAAATAGAACAACAGCTGACAGAAATAACAGCAGCAGCACTCGCAAACAGTACTTTCCGTTTCCAGTGACCAGTGCAAAATATTGGAAACAATAATTCAGATATAGTCAAAGTCTTTGACTCAAAGATAGTTTAGCTAATTTTATAAACAAGTAACATTGTTATCTTCTCTCGTCTAATACTTTGGTAGATATTTTTTTTTTACTTTTCTCTCTTTCTGTTTATATAATAATATACATTTAATTTAATTTAAAATAGTTGTTTTCTCTGTTTGTCCATTACAATAATAAAATAACAAAAATCAGAATAGTAGATACGTACTATGTGGCTATGTTATAACATAACATAACATTATTTAACGTATAGTAGTATTATACTAGTACTCCTTCCTAGTATAAAAAAAATGTTTGTAATGTTTTTTTTATAGAGTGTGGAGTATTGTGTAGTTCCTAGTTACGGCTGCAGCCTGCAATGCAAGGTAAAAGAATACTAGTCTTCTATAAGGATATATAGATACCCTTTGCCTTTGCGACATCTGCAGATTATCTGCATAATAGCATAAGGAAATCACAATGTTATTTTTCCTATTTACCTTCTCTCATACTTCAACGCCATAATAGAATTATTTTTAGCTCTCTGATTTAAAATACATTACGATCGGTCCGCTACAGTGACATGGGCAAAAGTAGGCGGGGCTTATCTCATTGTATCTACGATACATGGAGTCCGCGACTTCTACGTAATCAAAAACAAGATGGCGGAAAAATTGCAGCCATTGCAGGACATTGTCGGGGGGTTGGTCTTCTATTATTCTGCGGCTGCAAATATATGTACTTTTTAAACAATTATGCATTACAATTATTACAAACTACATGACGACGGCGAATCTGGTATGTAGTTATGTACCAATCTCTGTCATAATTCGCTTGAGGTGATGTCACGGACCCAAATATTGAACAGCTGGTGCTATGGTATTTCTGCCGTTGCTTTGTTGTTGCTCCTCTGCCTGCAAATGCCTTCCCTACCCATTTGTCCCTGCCTTCTGCCTGCACTGTGAACGTTGTGCATCCACCTTCTTGACCTGACCACATCGTGGGAGGGGTCAAAGGTCAAATTTTCCACAATTTTTTTATTATCGGAATCGATGCACCGCTATCCGACCCTTAAGAAGCGGTTATTTATGGAATTGGGATCCTGGCTTCCTTGGGAGAGGGGTCAAATTTTTTACAATTTTTTTAATTAGCAGAATCGATGCCCCGCTATCAGATACGACTCTTGAGGAGCGTTTTTTATGAAATTCGGGTCCTGACAAAGGTCAAATTTTCCATAATTTGTTATCAACGGAATCGATATACCGCTATCGGAAACGACCATGAAGAAGTTTTTACGTGAAAATTATCTAGCTAACGCCTCTGCGTATGAATTCTTGCTAGAAGCAGATCTATTTTAATTTAACCCACCCTAGATATATAGGTACCATTTGTTCTTGCCTTCTGCCTCCATCTCCTTCTCTCTCCTGTTATTTTGATTTATTGTATTTGGACTTATGTTATATTTAACTCCCCCTTCCCCCAGGAAGGGGTAACTTTTAAAATATCTAGCTCACGAAGTGAGCAGTGGCTTTCTAGTGATATTATATATTATTAAGGTTTTTGCGGTTCATCAAATCCAAAACGTATTTTACGAGAAATACCTACGTATGAGTAATACCTACTGTACTCTCCGTTCGAAGTTGCGATTTTAGTACAAAATTTTGTACTGTACTCTCAGATTGGTGTATCTACTTACCTGCAACTGCAGCAACGCATGTGCACAATCGTCTCGTCCCATGCTCAGTGTGCCCCCAATCATTGATTTTTCATGGCGGCAACCTTAAATTCAATGAAGTTGAGAGTACAGTACAGTAGTTGACTCACAGAAGAGCCTCTGGGCAGTACATTTGCTTCCTGAAACCAGTTTTGAGTACAAAACTCGAGTATGTGTTGGGAATCAGGATTGCAGAATTTCGTAAAACTGCAAAATCTGGGCTGTCTGTCAAAAGTTCTCAGTTAATCCGAACCAGGACAAAACAACCTGTTGAATTTTTCCGTAAAATGCTCCGTAATTGCGAACGTTGCTCTGAAATTTCGAAAATATTCTAAACTTTAACTCTGAAACTACTTACTGTGTGTTCCAAATTGATGGACAGTACTCTTATCCAGTGCCACGTGCAATTTCGCCAGGATTTGATTTGATTTGATTTGACTTTATTCATGTTAATTTGTATCAACCATAAACAGGCTGGTCTCCCTACATTAAC
>JAQIXQ010001290.1:0-15777 GCA_034700485.1 Pseudosinella alba | reverse complement strand
AAAACGTCTACAATCCAGAAGACCTACGGACATAAGATAAGACGCAGGCGGACAAATGACCTACAAGAAAATATCCCGGTTCGAACGAAATGGTTCAAAAGATTGCATTTCAATATTTTAATTAATTAAAAAGTAGCTACCATATTTAGCTAACGTATTTCTAAATGTGGTAATAAGTGTTTAAATATTTTTACACGTAATTTCTAATAAAATCTAACAAGGGCTTAAAAATAAAAATAAAACGGAGAACTTGTGTGAAATATGCAAACCTGCAACATTTAACATAATTAATGACCCTATTCTCCACAAATTGCACAATACACGAGTTCTATAATGTAGCTACTTTTTAATTAATTAAAATATTGAAATGAAATCTTTTGAACCATTTCGTTCGAACTGGGATATTTTCTTGTAGGTCATTTGTCCGCCTGCGTCTTATCTTATGTCCGTAGGTCTTCTGGATTGTAGACGTTTTAGCCGGGCGCGTTTTGCTGTAGGTCTAATGTCCAACTAAGCTCTCTGGCACTGTTGCATGGCACACCACGCCACAGCCACTATTCGCCAGGCTGTTAAGTCTGGGGCCGTTACCGGAATTCCCCAGCCTGCTCTTCAAGGCACTCACAATTGTGAGCCCTGCTTCTTTGGAAAGTCCACCCGTACTCCCTTTGTCCACAAGGGTGAGCGTGCCAACTGCAAACCAGGGGAAATCCTGCATATGGATCTTGCAGGGCCCCTCAGCCCAACACTAAGTGGATCGAAACTCTTTCGTTTGATCAAGGACGTCCAATCCAACTTTCAAACCGTCCACTTTCTCAAGCATAAGAGTGAAGCAGCCGAGCGCATCCTGGACACCATCAACTTTATGGAAAACCAGACTGACAATCATGTCAAAATGCTGCGCTCAGATTGCGGCTTAGAATTCGCAGGATCCGGCCTTTAGGCCCCACTGCATTTGCTTTCAAATACCTCATGATCAACAGAAGAACTTCACCCCTCAAAATTTTTGAAGAAATTCGCTTTCCTTCTTTGTAATAAAAACTGAACCATTTTCCAATTAAAAAATATATGACTTGTATGAAATCATTTATTGCCACATCATAAAAATTTAGACTAAGCTCAGGACTAGCAATCATGATTAGTAGATATTATTGCAAGTACTAGCACGGCAAGTACTAGAATATATTGTTGTACAAACATGCAACATTCACATCATTCTTGTTTCCACCACATATACTATCAAATTAGCAAACCATGCATGGAATGAGTAGATTCTCGACAAACGATGACACACGATTGCCAATCATTTTTATTTACAGGTTTATAGAATATACATACACTTGGAGAAGAACTTCCTGAAGTACCACAATTTCTACAAGAGATCCAAATACAAGCATTTGTCGTGATAAATGTGTAAGACTGTGTTCTCGGCTCAAATTGACGGGGAATTTTAGACTGTTCGGCTTTGGCTCAGTTTCCAGGGTTCTTTGTTCTTAGTTCCTCACCAACATAACATTTGTTGGTTTGGAAAAATAATATGGTCGACGAATCAAGTGGTTTAATTCCATATTTGTATGCTGGGTTTAAATTAGATAAATCCATATGCACAATTTAATAAATTGCGCATGCTCTGGCAACTGTCCTAAGAAACTCCCTAACTGCAAGGGACATGTCAAGCATCTCTGCCTGTCATTTCCCAATTCGAAAACTCATCCGATACCAGGCAGACATTAACGAGAATGCTAGACGCCCCTTCTCTTAATACCAGTGACCAAAGTACAAGCCAGATAAAAAATATATATCGCAGACACTGCAAAGCGAGTTGACCGAAATGTTGACAGCGACGACGACGACGAGATGCATGTGACAAGAGACCGAATCGGAAGCAGCGTTGTCATTGAGAATCTGCATATTACCGTCGATTATCATCAACTCGTTGCTAATTCCCATGAATGATTTTTTTACGAAGTGGGGAAACGAGCAAGCGACCAAGTCGACCTAAATTTCGACCAAGGTCAACCCATATCGACCGACTTCGACCTATTGCTGTTGGGAATTGGAACCGGCCTCTGGAACTGGTTCTCTAGATGACGGCTTCGTTCGACGTTTTGACTTTTGAGCGGACGGTTTCGCCGGGTTGCCAAAAAATAAAGGGAGGAGTTGCTGAAATATTTATTATTGGATTACATCATCAGCTATTGCCTCCTCCATGGAACGGATTTTATGAAATCCAAATTGTTTATGTTTACATGTTGAATTTATTCCCTTATATGATAACATGTGAAGATATAAAGTTTAATTGGTCACTCATCATTTGTCAAGATCATTATTTCTCATGCGATAGATGAATCAGCAACAACACTAATGACTAGATATAGTCAATAACTAATTGTAAACACAGTATTATTACCTAAGCAGAAAAGCATGATTATTGAAATGATTACGACGAAGGAGCCGGCGCCACACCAGCTGCCACGACAACAGGCATCAACAATATAAAATGCGACACAGGGTCGATTGCCAAGCTTAAGGGGATTAACCATCACGTATGGGAGCGCCGTATAAGTATAAGAGTGCTTAGCCCTGGCACATGCCCTATCGTAGATCTTGGAGGGGACCGTGGACTGCTACTTCATTGGTGGTTTGGGAATTTGAAGAGGGAAAGAAATGGCAGGAAATATCCCACGAGCAAAGTCTATCATCCCGTGAAAGAAAATTCAAGCCAAACAAGGGAGAGCTTCAGAAACGAAAAAATATACGTCCATTTGCAATAACTGCGGCAATGTGGGTCACTGGAAGACAGGGTCCCGCGCAACTGCTTCTAAGTCTAGAAACTCAAATGAGGAAAAAACAGAAGAAGGACCTAGGGCCGCATACAGCCTAAATAATCCGGAGTTGGTTTGAGTGAACGATTCATTGGCAGACCAGCATTATACCGGGAACATTAGCTGGTTAGCGGAATACCAGGACTACAACACAAAGAAGGCAGTAAACCAGGCTGATGGGTCCCCACTTCAATGATTACCGGCCACGGGACAGTCACGCTGGAAGCAGTTCTGCACGGTCACTGGACACCAATGGAGATGGGTGACGTGTGTATCTAACATACCCGGAAGTGCAAATCTCTTTTCAGAGAACGTAATGCTATCATAAGGATTCGATGAATAAAAAAAGTCCACAAGTGGTGATATCTGCCAGACGTGACGGAGGAATTTCGCCCCTTTCGGAAACACGTACACAGCCCTCTCAGCACGAGCAAATCCTGCAGGATGGCATGAGAAAACTTCATGAATGGTAAAAAAATTTGAGATGAACACGAGGACAACGCACGAAAAGAGCCAGGAACTTATCAAGTTGGTGGAGATGGCATCGGCCTTCGTGACTGTGAGTATTGTCTTCGTGTTTTTCCCGCCCCCACGCATTGAGAGTTCATGTACATAATGGAAGCTACAGTGGCCAAGTAAGAATATTAATGTCAGGATTACAAATTTAGTGACGATATATCTGCCCTGAATATGCATTCGGATCTGCCCTGCACATGACCTGGCGTCTGACTTTGACGTGTAAGGACGGCATGCGTGGTTCCATCCGACATTCCAATGTGCTGGCATCTAGTTTTTACCTGTTGTAGGTCTTGTATCCTGGTTGTGTATGCTGCGCTGCAATAGCAAGTAATGAAGGTTTTTTTGTGGAGGTCAATTAAAGAAGTAGGCAATAGTGAATTGCCATGTTCGAGCAAACTTTTCATACACACAATCTGGTCATTATTATGTGTCCCTTCATACGTTTTACAAATTTCTCGAAAATAAATTCTTTTCCCACCACAACCTATAATTCTTTCAAAAGTGAAAGCGTATTATTAATTAGTCATTCTAATCATTTTGGTATGGCACTTCATATGTTTTGAACCTTTTTATTGACGAATTAAAAAAATACATTCAAATTTTGGCGCGAGTGAAAGCGGATTCAAACTCAGGGCACTATTCTGATCATTTTGATATATCGCTTGATATGTTTTTAAGAATTTTCAAAAAATTCCAACTCCAGCCACTGCAAAAACGGAGGAGGATACGGAGGAGGATAAAACCGAAAGAATCAAGATCAAGAAAGCCGATCTGAGTATCGAAGATCTCCAAGATGTATTGGACGCAATTGCCTTGCCAGACGCCTGCAATTTCCTAGTCTCTTACCTCTCCACCTATGACGCCCTTGCCAAAATCAAAGAAAATCTCCAATCCCATGAAGTTGGGATCGAGGAATTGACCTCCATAACCATCGGTCTCATCACGAACGACTTGTATGACATCCTAGTTACAATGAACACGCTTCATCAAGGCGCCTATCAAAACTTCAGCCCCGGGTATAACAATACTCACGAAGAATCTTGTCAAGGAGTTTCCCTACACTTCAATGAAGAACTCGAACAAGGTTTTCGACGAATTAGAATCAGAGCGGCTGAGCTTCACGCACAGATCACCGCAACCAAAACCACCGGGCTTAAACCACCAAAGCCAACTGTGCCAAAATTCACCGGAAACCACGCTGAATGGTCACAGTTCAAGAACAACTTTACACAAATCACCGCGGCTCTACCACCCGTAGACAAGTTACGACTTCTGCAGGATGCAGTTCGTAATCATGAATCTGCCGACTCCATCAAGGACTTGGATATCACAATCGCCAACTGGCCGATTGCATGGGCACGAATGCTCATTAGATATGACAGCCCTCCAGAAATCGCACACAGTGCAATTCGCCCTTTTTGGAGCTGTCAACCCTCATGAGCCGAACAGAGACATGGACTCCACAAGCTCGAGATATATTGCGTGAAATAAAATTGAGGCCACTGTGCTAATGAGAACGAATGCTCAACGAAGGACAGCTCAAGTAGATGAGCAAGATATGGTTTCCAACAGAACAAATGCAAGAGAAGCAACAAGTGGCGTCACTCAAAGGAGAAGAGTAACGGCCCAGTAAATGTATTTGTTGCTTCATGGGAACTTCCGAATAGGTACACCGACCACGTTTGTGGAACACAAGGATACTTTTTGGAGTACAAATAATATGCTAAGCCAAAAGAAATAACCCTGTCCAATACAAAGCCACCACTTGAGCCGTGGGAGGTGGCACTGTGACAGTTCGTGCCTTTATGCAGGGAAGGTGGATTGAGAATACTGTGGACAATGTCTTGTACATGCCACGAAGTGCGAATCTCTCTAAGATCCAAATGGCAAAGAAGGAATATACTGTTGTTCGACACGCCAACGGAGTTGTCTACATTCAACCCGACGACTTAACGGGGCCAGAAACTTACCATGAACACGGTTTGTATAAAATGAAGTTTCGGCCAATTCTACGAAGACCCTTCCATACTAGTGAGAAAGTGGAGCTACTGCATAGTAGGGTTGGACATGTGAACTTGAAATACGTGCAACAGAAGCATTAAAGAAAGTGCAATTACTGGTATAAGCACTGTTGATTCCAAAGCTGTGGTTGACTGCGAAATATGCCATTATGGCAAAGAGGCTGCCATTCTAAAGTTTCTATCCAAGCCAGTGAAATTGGCCAGCCATTGAAATGTTACAAACATGCAACATTCACATCATTCTTGCTTCCACCGCAAATACTATCAAATTAGCATACCATGCATGGAATGAGTAATGAGTAGATTCTCGACAAATGATGGCATCCGATTTGCAATCATTTTTATTTGCGGGTTTACAGGATATGGACACATTTGGCAAATATTTTCCTTAGCTTTTCAATTCCTACAACGGATCCAAATACAAGCATTTGTAGTGATAAATGTGTAAGACCGCGTTCTAGCTCTCGGTTCAAATTCACGGCCAACTTTAGACTGGTCTGCGCTGGCAGTTTCCAGGGTAATTTCCATTTTCACATAAATTCTGAGAAAACCCGATCTGGATAGCTGACAAGGCCCATGTAATGTCTAGGTCAGCCAAATGAATGATAGCCGACTTCATATAACCGATGAATGAACCATCGCCGGAGCTAATGAATCCAGTGGACAAATTTTCGTCCGAGCTGCTTGAACTTGTACCATCCGCTTGGATGGTAGCTTCGTCATTGCAACAACTATTGTATTCTTGAGGTCCTCGACGAGTGCTCCAAGCAGCATTTAATTGCTAGCAATAAATATGTAAGACTGTATTTTTGCTTTCACTCAATACCTATGTCCGATTTGCAACAGGGAAGGACACCGCATCCAAAGCTGTCCCTCCTACAACAATATGACGGTTCCTCAAAAAATGGGAAGCAGTAAAGAAAGCAAAACTGTGCTCTTCATGCACTCAAAAAAAGGATTGTAAATTCATTTTTAAGTGGCTCATTTGTGGTGCAACTCACCACACGTCCCTTCATCAATAGGGATACGGGGATAGTGGCCACATTATTTCACTGTGCATCAACTCAACAGCTCGAAGCACTTCTCCCGACTGTCCTCGTGACTATCGAAGTGAATGGACGCAAACTCCAAGCGAGATGCATGCTCGACACTGGAGCTCAAGGATCCTTCATTTCAGCCACATCGGCGAAAAAATTTGGCATTCATCCCCAGCAAAGGGAACAGAATTTTCGAGTGCTCCAAGCAGCATTCAGTTGCAAGCAATAAATATGTAAGACTGTGTTCTTGCTCTCGGCTCGAATTCACTGGGAATTTTAGACTGGTCTGCCCTGGCACAGTTTCCAGGGTTATTTTTCCTTTGTTCCTCATCAACATAACCTTTGTTGATTTGGCTAGATACATCGCACTGGTATCTATTTTTTCTAGCAGATTCCCTGATATATGTGAGATATGTCCTGTTTTACAACTCAGTTATCATGTTACAAAGCAAATGTTTAGAATGAAACTCTCCTGAATGTTTCATGCTACGAAATGCTATCGAATTAAAGAAATCGGAATCGAAACGGACAAGTTATGTTCCATGTGGAAACTACACGAAGCTACAAATCCATACGACGACATTCCACTAAAATTTATATGGGTTCCACCGTCTTATCGAATGGAGTTGCCTTTCAGCAAGACTTTCTTATGGAGTCATGGATTTTGAAAACCAAAAGTCCCATCATAATACATGTGCCCGAACGAAATGTACTGTAACTTCATCTACACACTTCAATCACTTCCATGTGTCACAATGATTTTCCAAGATACGTCACGCATAGCAAACTCGTCGTTGTCTGTGTAAGCGGGTCCCGTAAGTAGACGATTAAATTTTAAGCTAAATTATCTTTTTCTTATTTCATGTGTCGACGACAATAATGACAATTCCGTTGATTCCCGCAATATTTCTCATACTGGCACTATTGCTTCTTTTTCATAAGTTGGAACAGGAAATGATCCGACACCTTTGGATTGAAACTCCAATCGAACCAGGGACAATGAATTATGAAGCAACCTCACTGTGACTTCCACGCTCGAACGAGGGTTACATTCCCTCACCGAGCTCATCAAAAGTTATTGATACCAAACTGTGGTGTGCTCTGAATCCTTGGACTGTGATGCCTACCGAAAGCTTCTCAAATAGCACACTCATCGTAATTTTTCATGAGCCGGGAGAAAACCGAATTAAACCGACAAATGGAATTCGACAGACCCTGATATTTTAACCACTGCTGAAGTTAAAATAACCACGAAAGTTCCAACGGAACATGAACGATATTACGTTATCACTGTGTCTGACGGTAATGAGTTGTGTGTTGGAATCAACCAACGTGTGGACCACGATCATCTTTACGAAACTTTAAAGTACATACTCGGTTAAACAGAGGTCACTTAATAACGCCATAAGAAGGCTATCAGAGCGTTTAGTACATTTTTGTAATTTATAAAAATTGCCTTAGCCATAAATTATAAAGTTTCTATTGTAGAATTATATATTCTTACTTTTAAGAAACCACATCATTCCTCGGTCAGTATATCAAAGCGGTGTTTTAATCCAGCAAATTACTGCATTGAAACTCAAACTGGAACCTTACGAATTTGTCATATTTACTAAAGCTTCAAATTGTGGACAGATAAATGGATATATAAGTATATAGATTAGATTACTTTACTTTATTGTCGTCCGTGGCTTAGTTATACATTCAACTATTTTCCACACGTGACATTAATGACATTGGTGGATTGTCAATGTACATCGGAAATACTATAAGTAATTATCCAAGCTCCCGGTAAGAGACTGTTTGCAATTATGAAGCTGTATGGAATCCACAACGTGTCTTTTCAATTTGAACAATTTCAATGTCATCTTAATGACAATACGTCACGTTTTACTGTTGCGAAAGTCAATTGATCAACTATCTTCCAATGAACCGTGATGAATTTACGACAGAGGCAACCCAGATTGGATTCCCTGATGTCGGGGTAGAACGCTGTAAAAGATCCATTTACTTCTCTCTTTACAGATTAATCGACTGAATATTAAATTAATCGACTACATTTTATTCCTTGAATCAAGTCCGTTCTCGCGAGAGCATACTGACCATATGCATTATTTAATACAATTAGAAATGTAAGGACTGCAAAACTGGGCAAAGAAGCCTGAAATATGTGGTCTGTAATATTGGCTACGCCAATATACGCTTGCCAAGTTCGGGATGCCTAAACCACACGTGAAAAAATACATCTATATGTAAGCCATTTAAATTTAATGGAACCGGAAGAATTCTCCAATTTTCAAGGAGCCCCCTGCGTTTGAATTCAATTTTGGACCAACAAATAGTGTTCATGGTCCACATCCACTCTTCCGTAAGGTTTATCCAAGAACTTCAGAGGCTGTCTAACTTCATTTCCAAGAATCTCATCATCATACATCTTCCAATCTTACTTAGCAAATAGATATATAATATAATTTTAACTTTAATGGCACTTAAAAAGTACTTTCAATTAAGCATGCCATTCATGATGTATTTGCCAGCTCTGCCTATCCTTCTGCTGCAAGATTTTACTGCATTCAGTTAGCAATCAAATTCAATAGCCCGGATAGGTAATGTAATATTATTTGTTGTTAGTGCTTTCCGACGATGTTACCTTTTGTTCGTCGGTGCAGACGGAAAAAAGTTGGGCTTGGCTTCGCATAAATGAGTATTTTCAAAACTCATAACATGCATGTTGTGAGGTTTGTGCCAGATATAAAATCTGACATCATATATACCAATTTTGTAAATAGTAAACATTGTAAATTACTAAGTTTTCATTCGATTATTGGTAATTCCTTTCAATTTCTAACATGCAAAAATGACAAGCATTCAGGACTACGCAATCGTACAGAAACAAGGAGAGACAAACCAAATGAAGTCTAAATATAGCTGTTTGACAAGTATGTACTATTTCCTAATTTTAACTGGTAGGCAATAGTAGACATCCATATGCTTGCTCCTGGTAGTATATTTGTAAAAGAAAACGATTACTTGAGTGGGTTTGTTAATGATGCAGTCCTACCCAATGCGCAGAAATACAAATATATGCAGATAAGACCTACTTACATTTAGCTTACAAATTGCAATCTTAACGACAACTAATATTGGTTGGTTTGCTGCCCATTGCTACATTGCTATTTGCACGGCAATTGCTTTGCATGTAAATGCTACGGACAACTCTCCATCTCATCATGGAGCTCATCAAGTATAATTTCATGCACCGTTTAATTGAGAATGGCAGAGGCAATGTCATATTATATTATCATACAATGCAAAGCCTCTATAACTAGTTTTACAACTGCCAAAAGTCAAAATCCGTGAAAGGGAATTATCTATCTAATTTTATGATGCAGGGCAAAGTAGTCACATTTTATTTTATAATTTTGTCTGAAAAATTGAACTACTCATTTCCGAAATAGATGGGCTAACTGTCATGCCCTGTTCAAAGTGCTTGCAATGAGTTTAGATGAAATTATGTCTACAGTTTAACAAGCTCAATCAAGGTCAACAGTATTTTTTTTTTAAATGACTGATGGAGTCGAAGAACATAAATCAGAAATGGCTGATGTTTAAGCATATTTCTCACACAGATCAACAAAACCAGAAAATGTAAAATATGAGCTAAAAGATTAGTACCACCGTAACGAACTAAATTATTTTATCGAGATAGAACCATGTAAAACCATATTAAGTAGTCAATATTGACTTAGATTTTTAAAAAAGAAAATAAATCTTTTGAAGGTTCAAAATTCAACTTCCGAAAGTGGGGATAAGCTGAATTTGAAAGGCATATTAAAATATGTGGAAACTAATTACTAATTCTGATAACTCCAAACCATTTTTTAAAATTCTCAGAAATTCCCACCAACCTATCATGTTCCTAAATATTTACATATTGGTCTTAAAAACAAATACTTAATTAAATACAAACACGCTGGTATAATTCTGTCGATTATTAACCTATTTTAATTACTAATGTTTATGGTTGAAGATTCCGACATTTGTCATCAAGTCTTCCTAAATATGTGGCTGTAGATCCGACAGGGTTGATGACGACGATCAAGAAAATGTTTTCTTAAAAACTCTGACCTTTCGATGACTCCACTTCTCCAGGTGGTGACTTTACTCTGGTCCTGGTCATCTTCCTTCCAGATATTCAGGCTGATGGGAGCGATGCATTTGCATTGTCATACGTCGAGATGACCCCGGTTCCATTAAATAGATACAACATCACGTTCATTGTATTTGGTCTTTGGTCTTCTATCAACTCTAAATTGAATTAAAATCATGGACAAATTATACTTATGTTATGGAGGTTTCAAATAAAGCCAATTTTGTGGTTGATTAGTTCATTAATAAATTAATATGGAATAGTTACCTGTTTTCAAACATGCGAGAAGAGAAGGAGGTGAAATCCAGGAATATTTTTCCATGATAATAACTGCGCGGGTGCACTTCATTCCTTCAGTGTCACCTACAAAATTCCAACGAAATTAAAGAAAAAATATTTAAAACTAATGCAATAGAGTAATGACAGGAGATGTTTGAATTTCAGAATTTATAAAACATATGGGTATTAATCATGCGTAGAGTAGCGCACATTGAATAAAAGTATTTGCTGTTTTAGAATATAATTTCCCCAATTACCTTTCACAATCCAATTTAATATAATTGGCCAGATGGACTCTGAATCTGGAAATCCAATTATAAGGAACTGATTTATTTTCTCCGGAAGTAGGGGAGTCCAACAAATAGTCAGCACGTCACATAATTTATGAAACTCATTTTATTTCGAATTTTAATTAATCTGGATTAGCCCATAGTATAAATAATTATAACTTGAGCACTGAATAGTTATTTTTTCGAGCATTCAGTCTTTTCCTGGTGCTGCTATCAAAACTACTTCACTGGCTAATAGATGTGTAAATGTTGAAAATTATGCTGCATGGTGGCTGGTCACTAGTAAAAAAAGCTAGTCCTCTCTGGCTCAAGCTTGGGACGCTACTAAAAAAATTCTAAAGATTTTCCCTCGTCGGGCGAGCATTATTTTCAGCTAAAAATAAATGATGCATAACTATATTACGGTCCCTGCAAAGCACCTACTATTTGAGAACCTTCTTCTGCTGAACCTGCAGTCCAATCCAATTCTGTTGGTAGCTCTCACTTCTCCAAATATTTCAATAAATAAGGCTAGTAAATACGCTTGCTTGTTATTTCATCTACCACTCCTTTCCCCAGTCGTTAATATTTAGCTTGAATATGGCAGTCCAAATATAAACTATGAGAGAGAGTACAACGACCGAAATTCAACCCTTTCCATTTGTCACACATATTATTCTCCATTGAGTTTGCTGAACTTGTGTCCATCTACCTTAAACTATCCGGCAGCAATAATGACTTTTCTTAGAAAAGATTGAAGAAATCTAGCTTTAACCAGTTTCCCTGTACTTTTCCCAGCCACGCCATGCATTAGCCAGAGCTAATTGATATTTGATGGGTTTGAAATGGAAGGGATTTTGGTTCAGCATAATTTTTGTTTAGTAAAACTGAATCTAGTAAGGTAACTTCCGTGGTTTTACTTGGGATTGAAGTGGATGCATAGATTAGATAGGTGTAAGTTTAGTTTTATGAGTTAGGGAAGGCTATGAAGCTGCATTACATATCTACAGACTATAATTTATTTTAAAATCAAATAAGAATATGCTGATGAGCAGGTCATTCGAAAATGTTTCAGTGAGGATAAGATAATATGGTTCAAATTCAAATTATCTAGATTAGTATACCTATATGCATTTAACTGCAGATTCCTTAAATAATCGTAAAGTGGCTCCCTACTCCTATAATGATATTATGCTCAATTCGAGAAGCTGTAGTTATTTCAAATGTCATAGACTTCAAAGACAAAAGACAGGAGCTGAATATGATGAGGACACTTATGAAAAGAAAATCGTGTACATAATTACGTTTTATTAATTGCACATATTTATATAATACCTACATGGAATTATGTAGAAGAAATTAGATTATGACCTCCGGTATTCTTCAATGAGTCATATTAAATAATGATGCCTGAAATACGCACCCCAAGGTGAGATGATGCCATGTGTAAAATATAATTTAGGAATTTTTAATTAAAGTTACACTAGGCTCAAATGCGGAAAATCAGTCACAGCTTATGCCCAACCATATGCAGCATGGTCAGTAAGGGTAAAATGCTTCAATTTTCACATTCATATTCCACATCTCAAGTAATATTGGGAAATATGTCGTCAAATAAAATTAAATCGATTTAGGATTCGAGCATAAATTGAAACTAGATACCGACGTATGGCATACCCGAATTCAAAATGTTGCGTTATGATAATTTTTTTCAATTCCAGTTGGCATGTCGTTTGTTTGTTACTGTGGATTGTGCAGAAAGTATTTGCAAATTGTGTATGCCGTGGAATAACAAATAAATCATGTAAACTAAACGGAGACAGGGACAATAATTTAAGTAAATGTACAACCTGTACTTTAGAAGATATTGAAGATGTATTAGCGATAATTGGTTGCTGAATGATGAATTAAGAGCAACAATACGGGTTGCAAATTAGCATGAAAGGATAAGCCCAGTACTCACGATTAAATTGATCAAATGAGAGACTACTTTCAAAGCAAATTCTGAGGGCCAAATATATATCATTATCTGAATAACATCAATTTTCTTCGATAAGGATGATAATGATAAGTGAGGTATTTTTCTTTGCAGTGCAAGTGATATTTAAAAAAAACTTTTTGTAATATTTAATTGTGCAATCGTTTAGAATAAATTGTTCTGATCGTGAATGGTATATTGAAATATAACTGATTGTGTCACATCATATACGAAGATTCAAAACAAATGTCTGTCTCCATCTTTAGCCAGAAAATATGCAAACAATGAATTGAATACCTAGTTTTGTTAACTCAATTTCATTCTTAATTGTATTGTATTACAATCTTATTCATTATTAGTTGACGATGCTTCAATTAAAATAAGTTAGTTACATAATATGCTCTTTAGCGAAAATGGGTTTTGATATGATAAAAATAATATACTCAAAGTTCAATTTATTGCTAATACATACCCCCCAGTCGTACTTATCATAATCATCATGCAATCATGCCAATGGCACGCCCTGCTCCTAGTAATAGAAAGAAACAGAAACGCGAGCAAGAAAGCAAAAAAAAACCTATAGTCCAGATAGGTGTACGATTTAGTCTTTTCAGCAACTAGGACCACTACTACAACAGTATTGTAAACAAAAATTAATTGAACGGATTAGTGCAAGAGAATTTACAAGAAGTCAATGCGTTGATTATTTTTGTGTTCGAAAGAATCCCCCATCCTTAACTCAAAAGAATTCTAAAATTTCATTGGCTATTTTACCTCCAATCGGACAGCGCCATGATTGTATCTCGGCTGTGCAAAAGTTCCACAATCCTACAGCTTGTTTCCCAGTGCTTGTTCATTTGGCTTGTTTCCCGTATTCCAATCACAGTGCCTCTGTCTTTTCACAAATTGGTGAGAGCATTTCACTCATGCACGTTTACATATTTGGATTACAGCGTTAAATGGAGTGATCTGAGCCGTCCTGTTGTCAATTCCACTTCTTTGGAAGCTGAAGCTCCTGTACTAGACAATTACTTGGGGAATATGTTTCATTTTTTGGGAACGGACGGGATCGGGTTCAAATCAATGGATGGATATCGATCAAAGAAGGCTACTGGCGATAAATCATCAGGATCAGCAACTGCTCCGCAAAAATTTTCCTTCTGTAGCGTTAGCCTCATTCCACACGTCACGTTCACCCTGCTCGGGGCAGACTTGACTAGGAATAGTAGTGGCAAAATTATGCAGGACTACATCTGGATCCTCCACCCACCCAATGGAAATGCAATAGCAAAAATGGCAAGTTGGACGACTATATTTGGCTTCCCATTCCCGGAGTAATATATATCCATGTGCTGGACTTTGAAAAAGCTTTCATCCATTGTCTAACTTGTGGAAACGAAGACAGTGAATTTGTCCATCTCCCAATGACGGACCAGGAAGGACCACAGGAAATTCGTGCAGCTTGGAATGACTTGTATAGTAATCTTCACAATGCTTACATCAATCCAAATCGTGAGATAAAACTTTCCAGTTATAGTGATCCCCATGATCCCACTCAGATTTGCATTTTATACAAGATGGGAACTGAAGAAGATAAATGCGCTTTGCTCGTTATGGCGAATAAATTTAATTTCACATTACAGCCCAACTCGGGCTCCACCCTCCACTCCACAGTTTACAATGGAATGGCAGACGCAATTGGCAACATTGACTATTTTGAGGAAAATCACGGGAGTTGGATTTCCTTTGGGGTGGAATTCTTCAAATACAACTTTGTCACCATTGTGCGGGACACTGGACAGTTGAAGACTGAAACAAGAGTGGAGGGGATAGTCAAGCCTTTTAGATGGCCAATTTGGCTATTACTTCTCCTGACTAGTTTGTTCCTTACTGGGATATTCACCTTGAAAATTTTGGCTGGTTCCGGAAGAAATCCTATTAAGCCAATCCAAAGTATTTTCGGAGAATTTTTGAGAATCTGGTTCTCCCTCTCCGGCCTTCTGCTCAACCAGCAAGGGGCATATTTATCAGGGAATAAGTTCAAGCAGCCAACGATAATTCTAACATGGTTCATGTGGGGCTTGGCTGCAATGCGGGTGTCGGAGTTGTATCAAGGAAGGTTGTTCTCCACCCTTTCCAGCCGAATAGAGCCAACGGCTCCGGCCAATTTGGACTCGCTGATGGAGTCAAATATGCTGGTCGGCACGGTGAGACAATGCCAAACTAGCAAGCGGTTCGCATGTCTCACTAATTTTGTACTCCAGGGACTTTTAGAGGGTGGGAAGGTGACGACTGGGCAAGCTGAAATATTTAGGAGGATTCAAAATTCCGTGCGTTGGTTCTCGGAGCAAGATTCAGATGATTTTGCATTTCTCGCGATAAAAAATGGGAGTGCCGTGATAAATCAGACGGAAATGGTGGAACTCCCAGCACAGTACTCTATAATGGATACTGAAGAGGAAACAGATCGAATGGCAGCTTACTTCAAGCATGTGGGGGGATTTTGGACTTCCAAGTCTTTTCCCGTTCCGCTACTGGGATTCGGAGGGTACTTTGTTGTGTATGGAAACTACCTCCAGCCCATGTTTGTTCAGGGCCTGGCACAAATTGTAAAACGACACGCTAGCCACTGCGTTGACAAGGGGACGCGGGTGCTGACTTCGGATGGGGGAAAGGAACCCAGGAGCTCACAGAAGATGTGT